>CAODLS012127145.1:0-16159 GCA_948243855.1 Flueggea neowawraea
GAACCCGGTTCAGACACCACTGTCACTGTGTCACATTAAAAACACGATTTTGTCAAAAACCCATATCACAAAAAGGCATAAAATTGCATGCGTTTTCAAAAAGAGAAACGGAAATTACAGTTTTCGGTAAGCCAGGGAAAGGGATTCTTGATAGAGGCCAGTCTACGTGGCACAGGAGAAAAACGCAAGAGATCAAGCTGAAGAGGAGGATCCGACAGCGGAGATGAGACTCTTCTTCTCTGATGATCATGATCCTCACCACCATCATCAGTACTGCTACTACCGCCGCCGCCGCCGCTGCCTAAGGCCATGAAAAACCCTAGATCTTTGGTAGATAACTTGGGAGTCTTGTCAAGAAACTTAAAGGGTTTGGAGGTATCACCCAAACTCAGAGCCAGCTCCATGAAAAATAGTGATCGGTGTTAGAGAGAGAGAGAAAGAGAGTTTTGAAAATGGTAAAACAAAACTGAAATGTTGTAGAATTGTTCAGTGGAGACACCCCTTCTTATGTTAGTTTGGTTTTGGGTGGTGGGAGTAAAGATTGACCGACAAATCCAGGTTGACAAACACACGTGAATCTATATAAACATACACAACGCTTCCACGAGAGAGAGATAAGGGAGAGAAATGTGTATGAGAGAGAGAGTGAGAGTGAGAGTGAGAGAGAGAGAGATTTTGGTAAGTCATGGAAAAGCAGGATTAAGCATGTCTTGATGATTATGATTAATAATAAGAAATTGAGAGAGAGTGAGCCTTGAAATATCTTGACCTTTCTTTTTTATTTTTGTTTGTTAAGGAAGAAAACAAAGTTGGTAGTGATTCAATGATTGGTATTATTTGGTGGTGATTGAATTTTTTTATCTTATGATTTCTATTTTCGATTTTCACATATGTCCTTATCTCTTTCATATGACAATAAATAGTATTTTTCTTAATCCCATCTCAATGAATTTCTTATCATTTATAGATTTTTGCAATTTTATTTTACATTGACTTTTACTTTTTGTATTGTTTAAGATGGGTGTAGTAATACTAAATTTGAGTTATTTTTTATAGTACTTTTTAATATGTGAATCATCCAATTAATTTATTTTTGAAACCGAATATCACAATGGATTAAATTTAGAAAAAAAGGGGGAAAATTTAAGAAGTGTTAATCAAGAGTGAGGAATAATTAATGTAAAATTAGGGAGTAATAATGTGATAATTACACCTCTGAGTGTACCAAATTATTGTGTTGTCACCAAACAAAAGGAAATAAGCACCAATGATAGAAGTAACTAATCCAAGGGCATCATGCCTCCATGTTGTTTTAATTGACTTCTTATAAAATTATTAAATAAAAATAAATAATAATTTATCATCATCAACATCATCATTGTTATGATAGCATGATTAATGTGATGCTACCAAACACAATTGGCCTAATACATGTGAACCCCTCTGAACTTGTATCGATCATGCAATTTACCCCTTGAACCTCGTGACTCGGTACAAATCCCCTCAAACTTGCAAAAATCGCTTTTTTCACCCCTTAAACGTTGAAAACGTGACCGTTTAACACCGATTGTGATAACTGGACGTTGATGTGGCAGGGCGTGTCGGTTGACTCATTTTGAGGCGCGTGAGATATTCAATTTTGCTGACATGGTGCCCCCTTTTCTGCCATGTCATCCATGCCACATCACACATTTAACTCTCTTTTTTTCAAACCCATATCTCTCTTGTTCAAGCCAAACCAAAACCACATTCAAAGCAAACCAAATCCAATTGGCCAAACCTCTCCATCTGGCCACCATTCTCTCTACTCTGCCACCTCACTCTATCTCTCTCTTCAAAATCAACTATTTTGAATAATCATCTCTGCATCACCTCCAAATCCATCACCACAACCAATCAATCAATTTCACAAATCAAAACCCACATAACCGAAAGAATGAAGAAAAGATACATCACATAATCAATTTCAAATCTGAATTCTTTACAGCAAAACAAACCAGGAATGGTAAAAATACAATCCAGAGACAAAATACAATCCAGAAAATAATCACAATCCAGGCTTCTTGTCCATTTCCTATCATTTCCCGAAGTTGAATTCCATTCCAAATTTGCAACTTTCTAGCTATTACTACTGCAAGCTTCAACGTCGTTTTAAAAAATTAACTAGAAACTGGATTGACCTGGGGAAAGATGCTAGTGAAGCTTCACTTGGACAACAAATTGCTTTCCCATACTCAAATTCACCAATAAGGCACCAACGAACAACACAACTACCACTTCAGTTTCTACAAACACCGGAACATTTTGAAACTGTTAAACCTCTCAACAAACACGACGACAAGAATAGCAAACATGGGAGAGCCATTAAGAGCCTCAAAAGGTTCACTAGAGTTAATAAATAAAGTTACGATAAAAGAATAATTCGTGGTGGTGGCATTGGCGTACCCAATTCCAAGAACCATTTTTTGATCAAAAACCCATGTGGAAAACGAAGAGGAACCAATGATTGCACCTCTGATGCCTTCAACTCCGACACCACAAAAACCCAGATTTAGGGTTTGCCTCATCAACTCCGCTCCACTAACAAGCTTCGATCGGACCTACAAATTAAATTAAATAAATTAAAGTAGCAGAGAGACCGAAAATAGAGGCCGCCGATTTTGTATTTCTGGTGAGGAGAGAACCTTCCATTCGGTGAGGAGGTCGAAGCCGAAGAGAACGAAACAGAGGCCGAGAAATGTCGTGGAATGAGAACTCTGTTCCTGTGTTGAATCCAATTCGTCTCAGAATCGAGAGAACAAATCATCAACAACTCCTAACTCACATAAAGAGAAACCGAGAGAGAAGGAGATGAAAGGGTGAGTGAAAGAGAGAAGGTGGCGGCGAAAAACCTAGAGAGTAAGAAAGAGATGAATGAGTGAGTGAAAGAGAGAGGGCGACGACAGAGATGAGTAGTGAGGAACGACATTGGGTCTACTAGGGTTTTTGAGATGAGGAGTGAGGAAGATGTTGGTCTGAAGGGTTGGTTTTGGTTGGGTGGGTGGGCTTCGGTTCGGTTAAGCATTAGGGTTGAATGATACACGTGGCTCGTCTTTTATTTTTCACCTTGGCACATAAAAAGCCACGTCACACGCGTGGAAGACACCTTTTTTGGACTGGTATTAAACGATTACGTTTTCAACATTTAAGGGGTAACAATATCAATTTTTGTAAGTTCGAGAGAATTTATACCAAGTCACAAAATTCAGGACGTAAACTACATAATCGATACAAGTTAAGAGGTTCATTCATTTCAAAGCACTGTTTGTTTGTTCCCAAATCATAACCCATTAACCCAAATCTTATGCACTAGTTGCTACAAATCAATACAAACACAAATCCGGACTCTTTCTTCGGTGGCTTTGACTCACCAAACAGTGTAATTTTTCCAACCTGGACACGTGTCAACCACTGATTGGGCAGGGTGATGAAAACCCTCTTTTAAAAAGAGATAAGCGTGATGTGTGTACAAGAAAAACTTTGGCCGATTAATTAATTAAATAATAATCATCTGCGGGCCAAGCCTTTAAGTTGCAAATGAGTGGCTTCTCGCCTTTTCACTAAAAAATAAATAAACAAAAAGATCGTACAATCCATTATTCAAATATTTATATTATATTTAGTTTAAAAAATAGTTTTTTATTTTATTTTTATTTTTTAAGATTGAAAATATTTAAAAATATATCTGTTAATTAAAAAAAATTAACAAATTTTTGTTGTTTTTATCTGTGTTTCTTTTTTTAAAAAAATAAAAAAAAAAATTCTCAACTAAACAATGGTTTATCCTCTTAACAAATGCTTTCTCTTACACATAAACCCTACCAATTAACGTGTGTACCACACTTACAAATTAACTAAGAAATTATTGATAAAGATATAGGAGTAATTTAATTTGACAGGTCAAATAAATTAGCACGAGATTTTGACCATAAAAAATGAAATAGAATAAAAAATGTGGGGTGGGTGGGGTGTGTTGTAATAAGGAAGACACACAGACCAAAGTTTCACTTCTCCAAGAAAAAGGTTTGTGATTGCATAAAATAGAGGGGCAGTGTTGTTTTGTGTCTTTGAAGAAGCCTAAACCCATAGCCCTATTTATTAGTCACAAACGTTTGAAACCACCATGGAAATGCCCACTTCTGGGTATCCATTGAATTCCATTTCTAGCTCTCGTGTATGCAATACTATGGATTTATTCTTTTATTATTTCCAAGACAAAAACATTGTTATTCTTTTAGCATATTTATTAGGATATAAAATATATATTGACTTATTCTTTTTATTTGATATATTATTATCCTAATGATATAATTATAATATTTTGAAATTTTGAATAAAGTTCTATTGTCACTTTTTTTTTTTATTTTTTTAATGTTTGAGATATATCACAATTGTAAATATTTTTACAATATGTAACATATTTTAATTCTAAAAAAACATATCAATTTCTTTAGTTTATAAATTTACTTATCTTATTTACTACTCAATATACTAAAATCAAACACCTCCAATAGTCAGTCCCATCGACATCTTTTTAAAAACTGCCCCCTCTTTATTAAAAAGAATGTTTTTAAAGTTTTTACACACATATTAAAGAAATAATTAAATTACATTAATTATAATGATATTTTACTATATTAGTCTTATTTATTCTTATGAAGGTGATTGAGATTCAGTTATTCAAAATAATTTAATAGAAGGATAAATATAAAAAAAATAATAAAAAGCATATTGATTTTATAAAATATTATTCATTTTGGTAAAAAATAATTTATCTAAAAAAATATTCTTTTTGAAAGGAGGGAGTAACTTTTTATGTTTGGTGATTGCACGTTATGAAATTTTTTATTTATAATTTAATTATTTTTTAATACAAATATATATTTTAAATTTTGATAGCTAATTTTTATTATATATAATAAGGAGAAAAAATAAAATTATGTAATAAAAAATTTAATTAAATAAATTTAATTTTTTTGATAAGTCGAATACTTTATAGTAAAATCTTCATGCTTAATTTATCTAAAATTAAAATACTTTTTTAGTAAAACGATATATGTTAAATTATCTCTATTATCTAAATAAATTTACATATGATTATTACCAATAATATTTACGAGGGAATGATAATATATTGAATTTATCAGTTAGAAAACAAGAATACTGGAATTGTTGACCCATAATTCAGTATATTCATCAACAAATCATTCTCTCACTAATTGCATTTCTTTTTCTTTGAAAGAAATAAAAGAAATTTCAAAAAATGCTACATCGTTCAAAATAGACCACTGAAACTTTTCTTTACGCATAGACCAAAACCATCGTTACACTTCCAAGATTTTAGGCTAAATCACAAGTTGGAAAAAATCAATATTACGGTGTAAAGTTGTAAAATATTAGAAATTTTCATTTAATACCAATCTAATTATCAATCTAAATTTGATATTATCAAATTATCAAATACTAATAGAATATACTTATAAAATAAATGACTTAGAATTATTTATAAATAAAAAAATGATAAAAATATCTAAAAAATTTCTTCACATTAAAATATTTATATATATTATTACGATAAACCATATAAATTTAGATATTAGATACTATTGAAATACTTCGATAGAATGCCATCAGTTGCTAAAATAGCCTGGTTGAGACTCCGCAATGAATGCAATACATCCCAAATTTAAATTCAGTGACATGCAGTTGTGCACTTAAAATATTTTCAAGTGAAGTTGAAGACTCAAAAAAAAAAAAATTACTTGCATGGAATGAGTTTGAGGAGAAGATGAGAATAGTAAGTAATATTGAAAGTAGAGGGGGGAGATGGTATTGGAAAAAGAGTGGTCCCATGCGCGTGGGAGAGGTTGACGGTAATAAAGAAGGACATCTAATCTAGAGGATGTGACCAGGTCAGATTTGCCATGCTTTTGGGATCCTTGCA
The DNA here is from genome assembly GCA_948243855.1 of Flueggea neowawraea. Lineage (NCBI taxonomy): Eukaryota > Viridiplantae > Streptophyta > Magnoliopsida > Malpighiales > Phyllanthaceae > Flueggea > Flueggea neowawraea. The sequence continues at coordinate 5,984 of CAODLS012127145.1, forward strand.
ATTATTGAGCTCATGCAGCCTTTCCCCTATTACTTATTCATTTATATTTGGAGTAATTATTTATCATATTTTTATAATTTATCAAAAAAGTTTTTAATATTTTTATATTTTAAAAAAATTATTATTACATTTTAATTCTTAAATTATATTAATTAAAATTCAGTCAAAATTAATGAAACAATATTTATTAAAATACTTTTATTTATTCTATTAGTTTTAACTGAATTATAATTGATAAAATTTAAAAATAAAATATAATAAAAATATTTTTAAAATATAAAAATATAATATTAAATTTTAATAAATTACAAGGATGTCATAAGTAATTATCCCTTTATATTTACACATATTTTTATTATTGCCTGGGTCCGTACCATGGCTTCTCCCTTGTAGCCATCTAATCCCCTCCCATCTACTCCTTTCCCTACATTCCCTCTAATAATATAATTAGGGGTGGAAATCAGTCCGTACTATGGCTTCTCCCTTGTACCCATTTAATCCCCTCCAATAATTCAATTCGATAATAAATGAGTTAATTTTGAATAAAATTTTAATTTTATTTTAATAAATAAATTGAATTTAAATATTTAAAAGTTCAGTTCGAAAATTTATGAACAAACTCGTTTATAGACTCGTGATTAAACTCGTTTATAGGTTCGTCCATATATTTGAACCACATTAATAAAAGTTCAAACTTAGACTAATTAACCTCGTCGATAAAAGTCTAAGCATGCTCGCATAAAATGATCTAATATTATATTGAACTTGTGAAACAAATTAAAACTTCTAATAGTTTTTTGTTCAATTACATGCTCAATACAATTTTATTGAATTAACCTAAATTTAATTATATTATTTTTAGAACTGTTTTCAAAGCTGAACTATTAAATCTCGTTCACAAATTAATTTGAGTCTTTGTTGAGCAGAGTTCGAAAACTCTCGAACAAGCTCGTGAGCTCGCGAACCTTGTGACGAGCCGAGTTTGAACAAGTTTTTGAACTTGAGAGAAAACTCGAGCTCAATAGATTTTAGACAAACCGAATTTAAACACTCTAAAACTCAGTTCGGCTCAAACACTTCCTAGTTTATTTATTAATCAATAAAATCCATTTTTTGACAATCATAAGGTTTCTACTCTACTTCCCTTGCAGATGTTGTCTGGTCAACCATTCACATTCCACAACTTCTCTTTTCTTCATTTGTCCACCTGGCTTTCATTATTCCCATCTCATTACCCACTTAATCATGCTTCCCTTCCCTGATTAGTTTTTTTATACTATAACGACAAACTTTACTTGCTTACTAGTTCGACGACTCTTCACGAGTCGTATTCATTTATCTTGCAATTTATGTTTTGCTTTGACTAATCTCTATTTAATCCAAAAATATTTGAAATCATTTAAATTATTTCTTTCTTAGAGCATATATCTTTTATAAAATAATAAGTAGTTGAAATTTAAGAAATTAAATATATCAAAAACTACGTATGGAGTTACGTGCTCCTTTTAACTTTAACCATATTTTTGTCGTTCTAATTACAAAATACATACCTATTACATGTTATCAACAAAAACAAAACTACGACCTTTTGCTTCTTCACATTTTGTTTTAATATGTCATTTTATTTACTCTCAGGTTTTGTTTTTCACATTTGCAACGATCTACCTCTACAATTTGAATTCTTGAATTCAGAAATGGACCTCATGAAGAGTTAAGATTGCAGCCCCACAGAAATTGTTGTGGTTGATTAGATTAAATGTATGGTAAGGTCGTGGCAATCATATCCATTATTAAGGAGTGGAGGATTCTGTGTAGACTATCGGTTTTAGTTCGAGTTACATATTGGATTCCAAGAAATCCTTAAAAAAGGAATTAATGGGAACATATCCATTTTCATGCTTCTTACCTAATCTATCACTCCCCCAACGCTCCTATTAAATTAGATACCGAAATATATAAAATTTATTGTCCCCTAAGTTTTAATTATCTATGTACGAGGAGATTAGGAGGACTAATGACTAATCCACAAATCAATCATTGCGATTTCACCAAAATTTGTCTCTTTGCGATGACTTGTCAAATGAGTTGAATATTTGGCCATAAAACATGCAAGGTCATGGACCCCATTTGCAATTCCTACTATACCAATCTTAAATAAGTATTTTTTTAGATTACCAACCTAATTATATTAATTTGATCAATAAACGAAACATATCATTTCTTGTGAAGAATATTAGATATTGGCGAGCAACAAATTTCTAATTAAGTCATTTAAACAAACCAAAAGAAGGTAGCCACTACTATTTTTTTTTCTTTTCATCAATGAGCTAATACTAACTTGTATATATTCAGCTAACGTATCAATCCATGGATAGTTTAAATAGTAATTAATGAGCAATTTTAAGGCTGTAAGATTAGCAAAAATAACAAAATATAGTGGTGGGTTGAAGTACCAAAATTTTGAGTCCTTTTTTTTTATATATATAGGGCTTGTTTGGCATGAGTAGCATTTTGTGTAGTTTTTGTAATGATTGATAATGATTACATAGTAAAAAAATAGAAAAAAATACATCTTTTTAATAGATGTTAAATACACAAAACACTAAATATTGTGTTTATCAAACGAGTCTATAAAATTTCGATTCCAAGATTTTAATTTTCAAACACTGCACGATAAACAAACGGTTAAAAGGAAGCTTTTGAAAATGTCAAAGTGGGCACGAAATACATACTTTGTAATTAACTTTACAAAGGCTTATTTGAAAACAAAACATAAATATTTAGGATATTTTATTATAAATAATATACGTATTTGTAAAAATCATGAATATTATTATATAATCTGTTATATCTTAGTATAAATTATGTGCTAAACACTACCATTTTCTTTTTTAGAAAAAAAAGAAAGAAAATCGAAACTATGTTACTATTGTATTGACTGGTGATCATGACCACCGTGTTGGTAAGATTGGTCCAATGTCCATTTTTCACGAGGCAACGAACTGTATTGAGCATCATTTACACTCCGCGCGCAGCATTGAAGTGGCCTCATGAATATAATTTCCTTTTTTCAATTTTGTTAAAAGTTAAATTAGTCTCTAAAATTACAAATTTCTGCTTTCAACGTAGAAACATGTGAGAGCAATTGCAGTTTTTGACAATTTTACTTATCATAGGTCTTGATTTTGACCCACAATTTGGTGGTGAAAAAAAATTATTGGTTTGACACCACAGTATTTAGCATGTAACATATAACATTTTTTAATAATTAGTAATGAATGAATAATGAAAAAGTATAAAGATGACACATCTTTTAATAAAATATTATACCCCTCCTTTTCAAAAAGAATGATTTTTAAGGATTTTACACACATATTAAGAAAATGATTAGATTACATTAGTTATAGTGATATTTTACTAAATTAGTGTTTATTTATTCTAATGAAAGTGATTGGGATGTAGTTATTAAAAATAATTTAATAAGAGGGTAAATATAAAAGAAAATAGTAAAAAACTTCTTGATTTTATAAAATGTCACTTATTTTAAAAAACAAATTATCTAAAAAAATATTCTTTTTGAAAAGGAGGGAGTATGATATATACTTATGAGAAAATGCTAAATGTTGTGGTGTCTAAACCAATCCTTAATATATACATATATAGTTAACTAAAAAGTACGATAAAAAGTTTATTTTCAAAAAAAGTGCGATAAAAAGTTTATTTGGTTAAGTGTGACTGTGAGCAAAGTACAATTAATTTTGCTACAAGCACGAGACCAATATGAGTTGTTGAGCTTAGAACAATATTACGCTAGTACTTATCCAAAAAAAATAGAAAAAGCAATACAATTATGCTAGTAGTACTTCATCTTACATCTTTGGATAATATACCGACAATCAAATCGTAAATTTTATACCGTGATATATGGATGATTATATTGTGCATGATTTAAGTTTGTTGTGTTAGGTATGCAAGAGGAAATGAAAAAGAATAAAAAGAATCAATCATGCATAGGAGAATTGTTGGGAAAGTATAAGTATACAAGTAGTAAAGACCCATAATCTAATGCCATAAACTTTTAAATAAGATGTGTTCTTAAGTTAATTTGTATATTTTCTTCACTACTCACTAGAACAAGCAATGTGATTCTCTTTAAAAACTTTTCAATTCCTAACAAATGGTATCAAAGTCGATAATTCGATGGTACAATCTTTAATTTATAATATTGTATAATTTTTAGGGGCGAAGCATCTGCTTTCATTGGAGGAGGGCCATAGAGCCCTATCTAGCAGAGCCCCTCCCCACTGGTGAAATGAACCAGACACTGTTGGGTTCATTTGTTTCAGTGGCTGCAGAATAGGGAAGACATTGCTTTGTTTTGTTTTTTTCCATTTTAATTCACATGGCAAAACAATGTCGCTTTGCGTTGTGGTTAAAAAAATTGTGGGAGGAAACGACACCGTTTAAGACCAGGGCAAAACGGTGTGTGTTGCCCTGGTCTTTAAAAGGACAACACCACAACAATCCACCATCTCTCTCTCTCTCTCTCTCTCTCTCTCTTGTCTTTCTCTATTTCTTTTGCCTCTCCTCTAGTCTCCATTGTCGTCTCGCTCGCCAAGTCTATCTCTTCCTTCTACTGCTCCTATTTCCTCTCTTCTCTTTTCCTTCTTTCTCCATTGCCTCTCCTCTCATTGTCAGTCCTTTCTCCCTTGTCCAGCGTGGTTCAATAACAAATTCGTCTGTCTTGTTGCGCTTCAGTTCCAAATTCGTCAACCTTTGTGCCTCTGCTTTGCATCGTTGTCCACAGACTGGACCATAGTTCATTTGCTTTGCTTCAAGCCTTCGCTTCTTGGTAAGTTGTCATTTTCTATTTTTTAAGAATAATTTTAGTTTTTTGTTGATTTAGGGTTAGAGATTGTTGAATTTGTGGGTTGAGTTTGGAGGAATTTGTTGTTGTTGTGTGTGTGTGTCACAGTGTCAGTGCATGTATGAATGAGAGAGAGAGAGAAAGAGAGAGAGAGAGAAAACGACGTCGTGGTATGAAGGAGAGAGAGTAAGTCAATTTGGATAAACAAAAAAATCAAGGCAAACTGCACAATAAAACAGAAGCAAAGCACCATTGTTCCTTGCTTTTTTTCCCTTCTTGTTGCTGCTGCATCCATTTACTTGGCTTCCACTCTTGTCCACCCCTCACAACTTTGGACTTCCATTGCCTCCGGTGGGTCATCATTCCCTTCTTTTAACACTAATTTCATTTTTTTTATTGATTTAGGGTTAGACATTGTTGAATGATTGAATTTGTGAGTTGATAAATTTATTGATTTGAATTATTGATTTATGAGAATTGAATAAACTTAAATTTTGTTTGAATGGACTTGAATTAGCTGGATTTTTTTAATTGCTAGGTGAATTGATTTAAATGAACTTACTTTTGTTATTATTTTGTTTGTTGATCTAGTCTACGAAAAAAAATTGACGAAGAGACTAAGGGGGCGTTTGGTTGAAAAACGTATTGGAATCAAAATCGGAATCGATTATATAAGTAATCAGAATGATAGTAATCGGAGTCAAATTTATTAATGTCGTAACTGTTTGATTTAATATGGAATCGGAATTTGATTCCTGTAGTTATCTGTTTGGTTTGTTGCAGCGGAATGGGAATCAATGATAACATTTGTACATAAATAAAAAAAAAATATATATATACATTAATTTTTTATTTATTATTATTATATAATTATTTTTTATTAAATAATTATTATATAGTATTATTATAGAATATTATTATAGAATATATATTAAATTAATTAAATTAATAATAATTATATAAAATAAAATAAATATTCTATAATAGTTATATAATAAAAATTAGTAAAAATTATTATACAATAAATTATAATTAATATATAAAAATTAATTATATAATAATTATAAAATAAAAATTATATAAAAATTAAATTAATTACATTATTTGTAAATAATTATTTTTGAAAATAGCTCATTTTGATCTCCATAGATGACAAAGATAAAATATGAAAGAAAATAAAAGATATGATAAAAAATATACACTCTTAAAATTGATTATAAGATAATGGTAATCTGATTAACAGGGGATCCCTATTAATCAAATTACAAAACTAAGAAGTAATCTCATTTTCTAGCAGGATGAGAATTAGAATGAAGTTTTAATGAACTGAACACAAATAATGGGATTCAGATTGCGATTCCCATTATCCATTCTCATTCTCACCTAAAATGTGTGAACCAAACGACCCCTAAATAGTAGTGTTGGATTTTCAACAGTGGCGTAGTTAGAATTTAGTCCCTACTTGACTAGAATCTTAGCTCAGTCGCTGATAATCTTTGACATATTTTTTATCATACATTTTTTTATATTAATTCAGCATATAGTATATTTAAACAAAGTGATATTTTTTTTACTTTTTTATTATAATAATGCGTGTTTGATATGATAAGGATTAAACAGTGGACTTTTGGAATAAAAATATAAAAATAAATATTTAATGTTAAAATATTCTCTTATCTAACATATAAATAATTGAAAGATAAAAATGTAAAATAGTTTTTCGTAAAAGAAAGATACTATAACTTACTATGGGCTTGTAAAATTTGAGTAGTTTTTTGTATATTTTTTGTAATAATTATATAAAAATAGAAAAAATTATATTTATTAACAAAATGCCAAGTATACAACTAAATATTTCCTTACTAAACGAGGCCTATGAGATATTCATTCAACAAACAAGTAGATAGTAGGTAGATTCGATACTACAATAAAGCTCGATGATGCAGGAGGGCTGCTAAGTCACGTGAACAAAGCGTGAGTACTGTAATGATGATAGATTTGATCACACTCAGAAATATGACGTGACAGAAAGACAGACAAGTATTTAACCCATCATTTACAAAGAATATATACAATAATTTGTCAAACAATATTTTGTAAAATAAATGTGATGACCCTACGCTTATCTTAAGCTAGTTAAGCTAGCCCCGAATTAATGTAACACCTTTACGGATACAATTCAATTACACTGACCTCAATCTATAAAGGAGAAATTATTCTGACCTCAATCTATAAAGGAGAAATTATTGTTATTATTATCAAAATTTGTAACACAATTTTGAAAAATAAGAAGTAACATATTCTTGTTATTTACTCCATGAATCAATCTATCAAAAATAACAAGTTTTAATTATTTTAATAATTAATTTAAATTTTTTTAAAACATATTAATTATCTTTTTAACTAATGTGGTATGTGTATATTTTTAATGTTTGAGTATTTTAGATTCGTTTTGAGTAAGACAATTACGAACAACAAAATTTTTCTTATCGAATTGTCAAACTTTCGCATATATCAGATGCCACCTAGAAATCTACAATTAAGGAAAAATACATACACCTCTGGCTGTCTTCATCTAGATTAAAATCTATTTAATTTCTTAAATCTTACAACTTATTAATTCAAATTTAATAAAGATAAAGACTCCATTAAGAAGAAGGATTAGGATTAATGGTGGTGCGAATGAAATAGGAGTGGATGGTCATGGAAATAGGATGTGGTGGTCCAAAGGAGGTGAGGGGGACACAGTGCAGCAAAATGAGCAGACAATAAACAGAGGAGCAATCATTTGCAGATGGGATCTCATTAGGGCTTTTTATTTCTAAAGTAATAATAAGGGCATTACATTGCCCATGTTGTTGTGGGGTCCATCAATTTTTTAGCCCTAAACTGAAATAATTGTGAGGTGATTGCATCAGTGAGTGGTCTCTTTCCTTTCCCCTGCCCTGTGGTTGTCCTTTTTTTTCTTTCTGATTAATGTGCTTCTGTTTTTGTGCTTCCTTGTCTCTATAATTATTAGTCAGATCCCTTTTAAAGTGAATGGTTGAATTTATGGGCCTTCATTTCCTTTGGATTTTAATTAAAAAATTATAACTATATACATTTATAAATATATTTTGATAAAAAAAATACAGTTTTAAAATGAGTAGTTTAGGTAAGAATTACACTGTATTTGCCGTGGGCTGCTCCTAGGTAGATGTAAAATATATCGGGTTTAAATTCTACGACATATAGTGATGCTTAAAGCCTTCTCTTGAGAGAGTTAAAAGGCTCGAACAAGTACACTATATTTGATGGACAATAGACATATCTAATGGCCAATCTAGAATTCTCTGCGCGTGGAGGCAAACTTACATTGACTAAAATGAATTTTTTTTTTGTAACAAAAAATATACCAATATTGATATATAAAATACACAAAAATTACATTAAAAATATTTTTAAATATAAAAAAGAGTACAAATTAAATTATACTCTGATTTGTGGTTCAAAATAATCGATTTTTAAGACTATTTATATTTTGAAAATGATTCAAAATGAGTTGACTGTTAATAATTTTAAATATAGAGAGTATAGTATATGAGTACCTGTGACAGCCGTGGGAGCGGCCGCCCACACCTGTTCCCACATACATCCGCCATTGTGTCTATACATTATCTTGAGTGTGTTTGATTTTGTATATTGACTTGGTATATTTTTATTAGTGTATATTATAATTTTTAAAAATTTTGTTAAATTTTTTATTTCATTATTTACGAAATGATCTTTTAAATCGGAGTTAATTTTATTCATATTACCTGAACTTTTTTTTAATTAAAAAAGGGAGCCAAAAGCTATTGATAATATTATATTTTTACTGGAGCTAATTATACAAACAAATATTGTCAGCCGTGGCTTTGCTCAACTCCTGATGGTCTATTTTGTTACGACACTTAAAGGCAACTCACCTGGTATATTTTGTTGACATAACTCGCTTGATGGGTCGACTTGAAATACTTAAAGGAGTTCAGAGACAATGTCGTAACAAAATAAATCTTCAACAGTTTGACGTAACAATTAACAGAGTTTTGGTACCATGAGTGAAATTAACTTGTTAAATCTAGCAATCTACAATTTCTGCTATTTATTAGTTAATTTACGAAAAGCAAATAGTGCTGTTATTTTATAGGTAATTGCATGCACAGTCACTCGATTTTAGATTAATTTTTAAAATGATAAGTGAATTTTATTTTTTTAATACAATTTCTCAACTTCAATTTTATTTCAAATTAGTAATTTTTCTTAATTCGCTGTTTAATTTTAAATGCTGTCTACACCAGAAAATAAATTAATATTTCGTGACCACAGGAAATAATACCAAGATCCATTGATCATCTTCAAACTAAATTTTTTCATAATAAAATTAAAATTAGTAACTGTCATGACCCATTCCCGGGACCGCCACCGGCGTACGAGGCAAACCGTCTATGGAAGCCCGGTCCATCTCGCACAAGCATCGAAGAACAGAAACTACGCAAATTCATATTATTAATCGGCTTATTTACCGTATTAAATAATTTAGCAGGGAGATGTTTTCAAAAATAATATTTCTGAATATATAATTAAAATATATTCGTAATAACAAAATAATAAATAATTTAAATAAAACTGTTAAACATTTGTTTAACAAATATAAGTCTATAACCCACTACCCAGTGTGGAGCAACTAACATATACCACTCAGCCCGATCAATAGGGCACTCAATGAGCGCAGAAGAACCAAACGACTGTTATCCGCTACCTGAAAAGTGAAGTAGAACAAAGAAAAGAAAAATAAAAGGGTAAGTTCTCTTAGTGAGCAGATAACACAAAAGAGCGGCACAGACGCCTCAAAAAGATTTTGAAAACATTTTCGAAAACTACCACATGCACGTATATATCCAAATAATATCGTATATATATACACCCGTATATATATATAGATTCTTTCAAAAATTTACTTTGCAATTCTTCGCATACAGAGCAAACAACAACCAACTACCAAAATTTATTAAATGAAGAAATTAAATAAAATATTTAATTTATCAAATCCAAAATAGCCAAAGTATTTTCTTTCAAATACTTTCCCAAAATACCTTCCAAAATTTATATTCACTTTCTAAAATATTTTAGAGATAAATTTCAAATTTATTTTCAGAGTTAAATACCAAAGTATTTTCAAAGTTAAATATCGAAGTATTTTGCAAAATAAATTCTAAAAGATTTTTCAGAGAACAACTTGTCGTTTTTCCCTTCAGAACGAACGATGCGTCGTTTCTCTTTGAACCGAA
>CAODLS012127492.1:0-24360 GCA_948243855.1 Flueggea neowawraea
TATTTTATATATTCGAAATCATTTATTTTGCCAGCTAGATAATAGAGGAAGAGTGAGTAGCTAATAATCTTAGTATCTGTGGGATACGACACTCGGTACTCAAGGGTCCACTTGCTATAGACGATAGGTACACTTGCCTTAATCTTTATGGTTAAGCCCGGATAACACCAGTCAATCATGGTTCGGTAACAGATTGTGACACAAGCAAAGCTCCAAACTTTCAGGGATCTAACTTTGCACATTCGAGATGATCAACTCCTCGTCCTCCTAGTCATTAATGGATAATGGCGCCAAACCACGATCCATCGAATCAGTACAAAAGACTTGAAAGAGAGTAAGAGTAGAACAACGCAAACCTGATTAAGAAATAAAACTCTCGACAGCCGAGATAAACCCTAACTGTGAATAGGGAGAGAGGCCCCTTTATGATTCATATTGTTTATAATTTAGACTAACGATTTATTTAAAAAAATAGTAAAATTAATTTTTACTTGTGAAACCAAATTTTCTTTTAATTAGTTCATTCAATTGTTACATTTTAAAAAAATTTCATAGAAAATTTTCTTTATTGTATTCTACATATTATAATTACCAATAATTACTTAAATAATAAAAAACAGATTTATTTAAAGATATAGGACTCATTGGATAAATATATCTTTTAATATTTTGAGTATTTAGTATCTTATTAAAAAATATTCTTTCTTTTTTATTATACAATTATTATTAATCATTATAAAAATAATACAAAATATATAAAATACACAAAATGCTACTCTTTCCAAACAATAGCATAATTTTAATAAATTTATTTACAATTATTTATTTAGGGTAGCTATTTGCAAGTATACATATAAATGCAAACTAAGAAAAGAAAAAGATATAAATGCAAACTAGCGCGCGTCTCGCCTAGTAGACAAACCATTCAACTTCCATAAGCAATTTTTGAGGAGGGAGCAAAATGGCGTCAACCTCCGACGAAGACGTTGGTTCTCTTCTCTCTAATTTTGATCAGATTTACCAGGTATTTCCCATTTCGATTCCTCGGCTTTAAGATTCCCATTCCAATTCGGTCAGTTTATATTGTTGTAAGTTTTACTGGGTTAAGCAGCATATGTTACGGAGGTTTAAGACGTTTCAGTTGCAATGAGGGTTTTTAGGATTTCAAGAAAGGAATTGCAGAGAATCAATCGCTGAGATCAAACTTGAATGCCGAAATCAAGAAAAGAGAGGCCATCGAAACTAATTTGAAAGTTATCACACAAAGTTTCTTATGGTTATTTGCTTATTCATTAATGCTATTACGGAATTGGGCCTTTCAATTTCTCTTAGTTAATATTTTTAGATGAAATTACTTTTATGTTATTTCAGTTCTTAGATGTTTTTGAATTGCGATTGTTTGTTATCAAATCTGCATACTGAATTTCAGTCTTTTTTTTTGCTCATATTTTCGACTTGTGAAGACCTAAATTTTGTTTTGCTCATGAATACAACTTGTGCCAACTCTGTTGCATCATTTTTCAAGTAAATGTTTGAATTATGCACTGAAATTTCTTGCCCGAGTATTCAAATGTTTGTTTTCCTCCCAATTGCAGAAAATGAGTGTCTGAAAAAACTGCATGCGGAATCTTTGAATAATCTGGCTGAGCAGGTCTGACATTTTCTGCTTTGTTCCAAGAAACATACTGGTGCTCCAATTTCCTTTCATTATGTTGCTTGTGTTGTTGAAATATAGCTTGATTGCCGTACAAAATCCCAAAGCTTGAAGGACGAGCTGGGCAGAGCAAGAGATGAGCATCTTAGCACACAAGATGTAAGCTGATTAAATTTATGCCTTTTGTTCGTCACAACATGTGTCAGAATGTTTTGTACTTTAATTTGCGGGAAATTTAAGAAGTGCCAATAACCGGAATGAAGAATTTTTGCTGGATTCATTGTCTACGAAATGATAGATAGTGTAATGATCGTTGAACTTAAATTTAACAAGTTCACCCTCGAGTAGGAGCATGGGAAAGCCATTGAAAGCCTTAAAACTATGTGTGCTGCCAAAGTTAGTGAGTTAGAGGCCCAAGTGAGGTGTGTTTCCTAACATTACGGCTATCTAGCTTTCATGCTTTCATTTATCACGATGGTAACAGTAACAATATTGTATTAGAGGCTTTTTAGTTGAGAAGGCAACGTCTGAAGCGACTATAAATCACCTCCACCAAGATTTGGCAGCACATAAAAGCTATGTGCAAATTCTGGCAAACAGCTTGAAACGCACAAAGTTTGAGTTGGAATCCAAATGTAAGGGTTTGATTTTCGTATTCGTTTCTGAGACTTTCATGTTATTTGCATTTATGGGAGGTGAATAAGTTCTAATGCCATTTGTTTGACAGATCATCATGAAATTCAGGATTTAAGAGATTGCCTCTTTGTTGAACAGGAAGAGAAAAAAGAGTTGAACAGAAAACTGCAGGATTTGGAAAGGAATGTATGTTTAGTCTTATAATTTATCATTTAAATGCTTCTGCATGTACTAGTTTGTTAATCTAAACTTTGTTTTTGAGTCAACATTAACAGAATTTACGATGTGTGCTTCGAGCTATTTCGTTAAGTCAGCTGGATGATCTCTTTCGATGACGTGATTAGTTTTTAATATGATCCAAATTGCATTGGTGATGAGCAAAGCAAAGCTAGTGGAACAGCAACAAGATTTGGCTTCACTCCAACATGTTGAAACACTGAAGCTGAAGATTATGAAATTGCGGAAGGATAATGAAGTATTGAGGGGGAAACTTTCCCAATCAGAAAAGGGTTAGAAGATGAACTCATTTTAATGTACACATTTTTAGGCCATTGAATGGCTTAGTCCCAAATTACTGTTAGAGGAGCCATGTATAGATAGCAGGGGAGATAAAGCTCTTTAGAATTATACGACTAATCAGTATGTAAAATGACAATGGTCTTGTTTTAAATTTCAGTCATTTTAGTTACAGATATTTCACTGGTTTGCTTTTGATGGCTTTGCATTGCTTGGATTCTGCAAAGGAAGGACGCAACGTTCCACAGATAGTTCTCGGCCTTGTAAACTGACATCAAAAGGCCCCAACGTCAGTAGCGTGTCGGCCACGCAAAAATCATCACTCTATCTCTACTCATATATCTTTAGAAAACCTGAAATTAACCAAGCCAAAAGAAAAACCTGAAATTAAGAATGGGAAGCTCTTGGTATATAGTTTAGGTTATAGGCTCGTAAAACCCATCGAGTTCAGTAAAACTAAAAACTCATCCCTATTCAATGAATTCAAACTTTTGAACTAATTTTAGTGAGAAAATCTAAAATTCGAAATTAGCGATCCTAATTTTTAATCTATAATATCTATTTTTAAGAAATAAAAGCATAAAGTAGTTAAAAACTTAAGAAATTATTCACGAATAATAAGCCACGCTCAAATCGTAAAATACCACAATATTTGTATCTTAAAAAAATATATAAATTCTAGGCTTGTTTGACACCAAAATATATAACATATAATATTTTATAATAATTAATAATAAATAATAAAAAAATAACACATTATTTAATAAAATATTATATATTATATATTCTACAAAATATGTCATATAATATCAATAAATGAGTCTTTTATTTTACCAAAAATAGAAGAATTGATGTAATCTATATAATCTATATAATAATACTAAAGCACATTATTAGCTTGACATTTGTTTTCATAGTGCAATGACATCTGGCTTCACATTTGCATGCCACCTGTTCACTTAAAACGGTGCCGTCCCTTTGCTTTTCTTTATTTCTTTGCACCGAAACGGCATCCATACTTTTGCTTCCCACCGGTTTCACTTAACCTTTGCTTTTCTTTTCTTTCTTTCTTTGCACAGAAACGGCATCCTTATGCTTCCTACCTGTTTCACGTAAAACGATCTTTGAACTTATCCAGTTGGATAATTGATCCATTTCATATTTTTTTTCTCTCAAATAAACTTAAAATATTTAAAAATAATAATTTATAAACTAAAAAATGAATCAAATTAGTAATTAAAATTATAAAAAATAATATTTTATAAAATAATTTTATATTATGTACACTTTTGTACACATATTTATTTTAAATATTAATAATTTAAAAATAGAATAAAAATACATTGCACATAATATTTAGTGTATATTTCTATATAATAATATAATTTTTAAAGTCAAATTATTTAGTGTATATTTGTATATAATAATATAAGAATACATTAAATGAATCTATTAATGAGCTTTAATCGAGCATGTTTACGAGCCTATTCGTGAGCCTACAATCGAGCATGTTTACGAGCTTTATAAACAAACTTGTTCATGATCTTAGCAAACGAGCTTGTTCACGAGTCTGGTCACGAGATTAATAAACGAGCTCATTCATGAGCTTTAATCAAGCCTGTTCACGAACACACAAACGAGTTTCGTTTGCGAGTTTTTCGAGTTGAGCTTTCTAATATTCAAACTCGGCTCATTTACGAAGTCGAGCTTCAAATTTTATTGAAACTCGGCTCATTTATTATCGAGTCAAGCTCTTCGCGAATAGCTTGGCTCTTTTATACCCCTAACCACGTTTGCCACTTAATTATATAATATCGTCGCTTTAATTGAAGTCGATTAAAATTGTGCATAATCAACACAATAATTAAATAGAGTCAAACGATCTTTAAAGGTTCAAAAAAAATTATTCCACTCATTTTTTGACAAAATAGAAAGAAAATTATATAAGTCTCAATAGTCTGAATCTGATGATAGTTACCTAATATTTATAGGTATACATTTTAAACTCGAACTTTAATAAAAATAAGAGGTAAATAATTAATTTAAATTTTATCTATTTTTTTATTTTTTTTAAAAAAGAATAAAATTATATGAATTATCCGGTATCGCCTGGACCTCTAACTAGTAATACCAATTAAAAGAAGTTGTGATAGGAACGCCGGAAAAAGCCAAAGCTAAAGCAAACGATAAAAAGAAAATAAAAGAAAAAGAAGAGGATTCTAATCACTAAACCACGTGTACCGTTCTTGTTTCTCAACACATAGAAGCAACCATTCATAATCCACGTGTCCTTCCATTTAATCCTACGGAGAATATAAGAGGTGGTGAATTGATTCAAAAAGACAGTAAAGTAATGGCAATGGAGGAAAGTACAGAGAGAAAGTTGGAGCTGGAGAAGGAAGAAAAAGATATGAAAGCCAAAAATCCTGAGAGTAAAACCATAAGTAGTATTGATCCAACGGCCAAGGCATTGATAGGAAAATCCGTCATCAGTGACGGAAACAGTGCTAATAATGGAGGAAATCACAAGGTTGGTGTTGAAGATTCCGATGACGTTCTTGTCTTCTCCAGATCTGTTCAACACATAGATTCTCCGCTGGAGTAAGGAAAATTCAGAGACGAAATACAACAGTGTCACTGTCTTTTAATTGCTGAAACCAATAGTTTAGTTTGCAATGTTATCCTTCCCATTTACTTATGGGTGTTGATGGATTTATTTTCGTGGGTTTTTTTTTTGATATATTGCTCCTATTTCCTTTAGTCGTGATTCAAATTTTGTTCCTGCTTCGAGTTACATCTATCTTCAGAAAGTTCTTTATCAAATATATCTTAAGAGCAATAGAATATGCACATTTTCTGCTGACAACTGATCAAATATCTATTTGTATTACTAAGTTTGAGAAATCATTAATCACTTATAAACGTTTTACAATCCCCTGCCCTTTGCTTGATCTATAAGGCCAAAAGAATTTTTGCTTTGATAGCAGGGAATGGGAAAATTTTGTTATTGAAGGTATCAGGTTTCGGTTTAACTAATAAACAATATAATAAATATGTTCAACTAATTAATTTTGATTTTATGAAAGTATAATAGCGGACAACAACTGCATGGCCTGATTTGGTTGTTGGTCTCGCGAGTAATTTACGGTCGAGTTGTTACCGATGAGAGAGCTCGTCTCTGTCGCAGTTTAGACGCCATGGGAATCGGGATCGACTAGAGAAGAAGGTTTACTTCTTCCTTTTGCTTCGAAAGAATGTGAAAGTGAGTGGGAGAGAGGAGAAGAAGAACGTTTTAGAGGGAGAGGGAGAGAGAATATTTTTTCTCCTTTTTTTCTTGTCTTTTCTCCTCCCATTTTTTCTCTCATTTTTCTCTTCCTCCTACTTCATATTTATAAGTCTCCAAATGGGTTTTACTTGTGGGCCTATGGGATTCAGGGATCAAATATTGTTATATTAGATGTAAAATCCTCAAAATAAGTTTCTTTTATAGATAAATTTTTGATATTGAATTTTACATTTTAAGAGTTAACTGTTTTATATAATTTCTGCCGTCTGTCTGCTGCTTAATTTTTGACATTCTGTTCACTATTTTCAGCACATTGAAGTTGGAAAGGCCGTGCGCCCTTAACTAGCTAGGCGTGTTGCTAATGCACATGCTGCATGGAAAATGGTATTGACTGCGTTATTTTTTTCACCACTGAAATCTCTTTATGGGATTGAGAATTCATTATTTTTGTCCCATAAATGTCAGTACTGTGCGATCTAGTGTTATAATATGCAAAATTAATTCATAATCTATATTATGCGCATGTTTGGTTGTGCATTAAGTTAATGCTGCCTGGCTGCAGAATGCCAGACATTTGTGTTTGGAATGCTAAATATAATCAAACAAGCACAAAGTTCTAGAAAATACTCATAATGCTGGTTCAAACTTGCATGTTGTTTGGTAGAGCTTTATTTGTATATCTGGAGATCTATATACAGATGTAATGCTGTTTTATCATTTGACATGCTTCACTTTTTCCTTTCAGATTACAGAAAAAGGCGCTTCATTTGTCCCTCTTTTGTAATGTTATTTAGTGCTAAATTGTTATGTATTTCTTGTTTATCTAGCTTCATGGCAAGGAAGTAGTAGTGGAATGTAAATTTGATGGAGATCGTATTCAGATACATAAAAATAGGGATGAAATGCACTACTTTTCCAGGTAGTACTAACTACGTTAACTTCTGGAGTTGAAAATATTTTTTTTCCCTCTTTTTGGTTGTGTTTCAGTCTCCTTTTTGTTTCTTCTAGCCTTTGTTTTCCATGCTTATTATTTATCTAAAGTGTAGTTGTTTGGGCGAATAAAGGATAATCTATTAATAAAAGAAGCATGATTATTATTATGAAGAGGTGTGCCATAACCTTGAGTAATACTGGTTCTCTTGAAGTTTAACCATATGAATTCAGGTGTATCTCTAGCAATGTTTGGGACAACATTTATTTTCAGGACTGCCATCTGGATAATTGGTCATTTAAACATTCCTTGGTACTCTAATCTTTTTTTTTTTTAATGGATTCTGTTGTTTAACGTAGGAACTTCTTGGACCACTCTGAATATACACACGGAATGTTGGACATTATTACGCAAAATGTTTTGGCACAGAGGTAAATCTCCATCTGAAGTTTCTATTATAGCATTTGCTTCTATGGCTATACTCAACACTATGGATTCAAACTTTGAATTTTTTCCTATAGGAATTTTTTAAAGTACTATGCTTAACCTCATTGTGATAACAGTGTAGCATTTATCTATATTGAAGCACTTGTGGTCTCATTAAGAGTGTATTTAATCCTTTTTTTTCCTCCTTTTGTGATAACGTAGAAAAATTTGTCATATTGCATGCGTCATAGTATGTGATTTTCTTTCTCTTTTGTTGATCACCTTAGCAATATATTTATTTTCTTCTTTGTGAATGCCAGCTTCATGATTTGTAACATGTGACTCATATTTTTCATGGAACCATTATACTTCTTTGTTTGTTGGTTTATGCTTGGTATTAATTGCTAGCTTTTTTGGATTTACCTCACAAGTAGTATGTGAAACTTAAAGGAATGTCATGTATTTTTCATGGGCATATTTGCTAGAGAGAATGAGATTTGACCCAGTACTATGACTACTGGATTATTATATTGGAAAAAAAAAATTTGTGGGCCCTTGCCTCTAGCATTTGATTCCATTCAACTCATTAAGAAAACTCAAGGAGACAATCCATTAATGGGCTTAATTTGAACTAGCTCACTGAAAAGTTTTTCAAGATATTTGAAGGTTGACCCGTTTGCTGCTGTTGCTTCCATTGATATCATGCCCTTTTATTTTCATCCAAGTGCTCCTTAACAAGTAAAATGAAGATTTCAAATGGTACATCTGTTCTGAGTGCTTGCTTTTTCATGCGTTGTCTTGGTGCAATGTGGTTTCTTGAAATAATTACTGTGACATAGGGGACGTAATTAATTTTAGTAGTATGACTTCAGAATCAAGTTGTGATGTAAGTAAGTTGAATGCAATGCCAGGTGTGGTAATTATATCAATCAAAGCAGGCTGCAAAGTCGTCAAAAAAAAAAGGCTGCAAAAACATTTTGCAGCAAATTGAGGCCAAAATTCTGTGGCTTATTAAAAAATGGCTGAGACAGACTAAACCCAAGTTGTATCATAAATAAACTAAATATCCAGTGTCAGCTGTGGCAATTTTAGTCAATAAATCATGTTCTTTAATTTTTCTGAACATACCTCTGTATCTTGCTTTGTAAAGCTAAATAAACTGAACATGATTGTTAATATCTTTTGTGTTTTCATCTACAAATAACGACTAACCAATTTTTTTTGTGTAGATTTATTTCCTTTTGCAGAGTGGGTACTGGGCTATCAGATGATGAGCTAGAAGCTGTAGTGAGCAAACTGAAGCCCTATTTTAGGTATTTCTGGAATTCTTACGTTAGAATGTTATTGCTAGTGAGCAAATTGAAGTTCTATTTTAGGTATTTTTGGAATATCTGATGTTAGAATATCACTGCTTCCACATGTTAATCGGAGAAACTTGTGTGTGGAGTTCAAAAGCTATATCCAAAGAGAAGCTTTATATCCAGTTATTGTTCAAGGTTGACAATAATTTACACCTTATTAATAGAAAGAACCGTCCTTAATCATGATTAGTTTTTTTTGGGCATAATATTTTCTTATGCAGCTGTATAAATCCTAATCCTAGATCACCACTTTTCATGCTTGATAGTATGTCATATCTTTTGTTAGATGATGTGAATTCAATCCAAAAAAGACCCAAGTATGCAAGTTTAATAATTTTGGCTCTAGGTTATGGTTTCATGTTCACTAGCTTGTGGTCTTGCACCATTCATCAATCTATAAGTGCTGCTACAGTGGCTGGGGAATCACCACAATGTTTGATGCGTTTTTCTTTTTTCTTCTACATCACATTGTATTTAGGAGTCCTTGATATGCTCTTTGACGCTATGATGTGGAATGTTAATGAAATTTTTTTCTTGCTTTCTGTTGTCAGAAAATATGAATACCCAAAGAAGGCGGCACCTAGTTTTTATCACGTAACAATTAATTCAAAAGAGAGACCAGATGTCTGGATTGAAAGCCCTGAGAAGTAAAGTTTTTCTGCACTAGTACTGATTAAGAGCGAAACAGATTTATCTATGTCAGTGATTTTTCCTGCTATCTTTTCCGTTGCTTTTTTTGTGGCAGATCAATTATACTTTCCATCGCTAGTGATATTCGTACTATAAGATCTGAGGTGTGTTTCTTTTACTAAAATAATTCTGTTTGCCCTGGACAGAAAAAGATAGCAATATTCTTGCATAGTATGTGTGCACACACACACACACACACACACACACATATACACATATATATATCCACACTCAGGATAGGTGATCATAGATGATCTATTTTTGGACTTTGAACATTTATACGTTTTGCAACACCTTATTTTTCCAATATAATATAGTCTCTTGAAATTTCTGTTCCATTTTTGAAGGTATTTGCTGCTCCCTATAGCCTGAGATTTCCTTGCATAGACAGAGTGAGAGATGACAAGCCATGGCATGATTGCCTTGATGTGCAGGGTATGTAGATTGAATACATACAAACTTCTATTTTTTCATGAATTTTCCCATGCGTCTGGAGAGCACAGCTCATTGTTCTTTTTTATTTTTCCCCCCTTTCCCTTTATGGTTGAAGCTTTTGTAGAACTAGTACATGCAAGTAATGGTAATACACAGAAGGGGAAAGAATTAGAAGGCTTTCAAGACAGGAAACCAACATGCATAAAATCCTCTAGACAGGGACATAGGAAGAATATCTCTGTTGCTCCATCTCATTTTGTTCAGACTGATGTTTCCGATGTGAAGGGGGAGAGCTTCCTTTTTTCAAATATGATTTTCTTTATCCTTTATCCATTTATGAATCGCCTTTTTATTTGTTTCTTCCTATGATAGCTGACATGCCATCCAGATGTTCTGTTCCTTTTTATCTATATTGGTTGATCTGTATGCGTTGTTATCTTTTGCTTAGTTCTGTTTCATCTTGTTTAGTTACTACTTAGCACGTGTAGATTTTTTTAATGTGCCACCAACCCATTCTCTTGATGTCTTGCACAAAATGGTTGCCGAGAATGGGGGCAGTTTCTCAATGAATTTGAACAACTCTGTCACTCACTGTGTGGCAGCTGAAAGCAAGGGTCTCTCTCTCTCTCTCTCTCTCTCTCTCTCCCTCCTTCCCACACACAAACACACACGCACGGACGAATAGATACACAATCTTACTTGCATGCTCATGTAAATACAAATTTCACTGGATGATTATCAGGGATCAAATATCAAGCAGCAAAGCTTCGTGGAGATGTTATTCATTATTCTTGGGTATTAGATTGTTGCTTGCAAAAGAGGCTACTTCCTTTGCAACCAAAGTTTTTTTAACAAATCATTCATGTCTTCCTCCCTTATGTTGATTTTAGCAGTGTAATCTATTTACATGTTTATTTTTGTTTTGAAGGTACTTCCTCTTCCTTTCTGACCTTTCAAAGAAGAAGTTGCAGGAAGAAATTGATGAATTTTCTGACTCCTACTACTGTGATAGTGACCTAGCTGACATCAAACAGGTTTATATAAGCTCTCTTGTTCATTAGATTAATTGTGACTGTTTGGCCGTTAATTTTCACTGTATGTAAATCAACAGCAAGTAAATATTAGTTCTTTTTTCTTGGTGAGAAGGACAACGATGCTCCAAACAAACAGCAGTATCAGTTATCTTGTGTTGCTAATTGCCTTTTGATAATCTATTTACTGTATTTTGGTTTTTCTAGCGTTTAGGCAACATAAAGACGTCAAGAGATACTAGCAGCATTGAATATTATACGAACAAATATTGCCCAAAGAACAAATGGTCTATCTTTCATGGAAGTTGTATATGCTTCTACATTTCAATGGGTTCCAAGTAAGTTATCTATTTATCATAAATTTACATTGTTTATGTTTTTTGAACTGAGAAACTTACATTTTTTATGAATGTGTGTACCTTTCTTCATTTGATTTACTGATTTCATATTTCTCTTTAAAGTATTCAATAAATAATGTTGCAGTTCATCAATTCAGTCTTTATGTTGGACTTTTGCCTATATTGGTATGAGTCAAGAAGAAACAGGGTAGAGAGGGCAGTTTCAGTATGAACTCCAACCATAGTTCACAAAATGGCAATTTTTTCTGTACTTTGACCATCACCTAGTACATAATCTGCTGCAGATAAGGAAAGAATGTGAAATCAGTATGGACGAAATAAAAAGTGAAATAAGGAAGATCTGTTTCCACCTTTTGATTGGTTAAGGTTACTGAAAACGGAAGAATAAGAATGAAATGAAACTTATCAAGAATGGGAGAGGAAAATAACTGATGATTTGTGGTTTTTTTGGAATAAGTTTGTCCCGGTTATAGTTTCTCCCATTTCCTCCTCAATCTTGGACATAACAGTATTAGATTATTGTAGAGAATAATTAATGTTTAACCATTGAAGGATGGTTGATATCAATCCTCATCTGAGAAGCACATAATTTGTTATTCGTGTATTAGAGAGGATCTATTTTCTTCCCTTAGAGAACAGGAACATTTTACTTGTATCTATTTAGAGGAAATCAGAAACATGGGGTGCTTCAAAAAATTGTATGCATAAAGGGTTACTGAAGATCCATTTTGTTGTTTCGATCCATTTTGTTGTTTTTTCCCCCTGTTTTTGTTAGTAATGTGATATCAAAACAAATCTCATGCTTTTACGCTGATTAAAATTGTGATGCTGTTAAGAGAGGTGGAAGAATGGAAGACATTAATTATTCAATGATTTTTATCAGCTAGAGTTGTTAACTTCCTTTGCTTTGATTGACTTCCACTTGTAGAACGCCTGATTTAGAAGTATCATTGGAACTTTCTTTGAGGAGATTGAAACTTGATGTTCTAATGGCTGGTGGGAGAGTCGCCGATAATCTTTTTGATGCTACCCATTTGGTGGTCCTCATTATACCTGGATCTAATGTGGATTATGACTCTCTTATGGAATGGTAAATCCAACTACATGATACGGTTTGACTTTATCAATAAACCAATGAATTATCATGGATTCCCCATCTCCTAAAAATGTCTATGATTATATTTTTACCTACTGCTTTATTCTAAGGATAATGCAGACAAATTAACCAATGTGTTTTAAGTTTCACATTTCAAATGTCAAAATTTGTCTCATTATCTGATTAGGCTTTGGTTGAAAACCATAGATGCTTCATAACCCCCTTTTATTAATTTAAATGCCATCATTGCAGAAACCTGACAACCCTGTATAATTTGTCGCTCACCATAGAAAATAACCCTTGATTGACCCGGAGGCTCAAATACCACTTCTTTAGTGTAACAATCAACCTTGGCACGATGTCAAGCCAACCAATCCATACCCATTATAACATCAAATTCCCAAATGAATAAAAATATCAAGTCTGCCAACAACTCTCCTATACCAATTCGAATTGCACAATCCGGTATATTTTACGTACCATTATAACATCTCCTAACGGAGTATGAACTCCTAGTCTATTATCTAACAACTCAGGTTCTTTCTGCAAATGTGATGCTATAGAGGATGATATAAATGAATGCGTGGAACCTAGGTCTACAAGTGCATAAATTTCTAAATCATGGAGGTAAGTTTACCAGTAATAACCTCAGGAGCAGTAGCCACCTCCTATCTTGTCAAAGCATGAACACATGGTTATGCCTGTGGTCTCGAACTTTGCACCTCTGACCATCCTATGCTTGTGGTGGCACTAGTAGATTGTGCTCTACCTCGATCTCTACCAAGTCTTGCCCCTGGACCTCCAGTAATAGTATTTTGCATCGTCGGCTCTAATGTTGCTTTGCATGTATCAAGTCTATTAGGACAATCTTGGAGGTAATGTCCTTGTTGTTCGTAAAAGTAACATCCACCAATAAGCATCCGACACTCCCCCAAATGCGGTCTACCATAATAGGGACAAATAGGCCTTGTCTGAATAGTCAATCCATGTCCTCTACCACCACAACTTGAAACTTGTGATCAACCCTCTCGAGCAATAGATGTGCCCCTTTAACAAAAGATTGTGCTGGATATGTAAAACTCTGATGCTTAGTTGGTCTTCTGCTCGAATCGCCAATATAAATAATTGATTGATTCCTTCTTTTGATTTTGAAAGTGTGCATGTCTCTCCTTTTGTAACCTCTCTGCTCTAATAGCTATGACACGTAAACCAGTGTAACTACAGAGGTCCCCAGCTGTAATCCTTCTCCGAATATCATATGACCATCCTTCCTAAAAATGGCTACACCTATCCCGCTCTGTGGCTACCATTGCTATATCATAATGAGATAGTTGTGTGAACTTCACCTCGTACTCTGCCACTGACATAATACCCTGCTTAAGTGATAAAAATTCTCTTTGATTTTCATCCTGATATACCTTTGGCATGTATCTGTCTCTAAACTCTCCATCTAAATCATCCCATGTCAATAAAGGAGGCTATACTATAGCACTGGGAATAATCTCCCATTAGTCATATGCATCTCCCTACAATAATTAAACTGCATAATCAAATATCTCCTTTGCAATGCATTGCATCATACTGAATACTCGCTCTGTCTTCTTAAGCCTTGTCGCAGCCTCTGCAGGATCAGTGGTGTCAGAAAAATCAATTGCACCCAATTTACGGAGTTCCTTGAAATTTCGACTCCTGTCCCTAGGATCCGACCCCTGAACCTCATACTTTGCATCCCTATGAGGATTAGGTTCATGTTCATATGGATTATGTGATGCCTCTATGGAATGATGCAGACCGGCTGAGCCCGCTCTCATCTATATCATTCTCATGCTCAGGAATATCCATGTTCCTATCCATATAAATGTAAATGTCAATTCTAATGCCTTTATTCTGTATGATACTAGATGATGTCATGCATGTAATTATGCCCTAAGGGATCACATCCCCGCTCTGATACCACTAAATGTAACACCCTTATATCTTATGACGTGTAGCGTAATAATTTAAACCAACAAAAAATAAACATTCATATATATATATATATATATATATATCAAAAACCATACATAAAATCATATAAATAAAAATCTTTAATATACATGTATAAATTTACTATACTACAAAACTCTACACGTGTAAATCTAGCAAAATGCAAATGAGGAGGAGGAGGGCGCATGTGTCATCAACCGGCTGATCTGTGATGCATTGATGTCTATCCTTTGGAAGCTACAACAAAAATCTATCTTAACCTGTGACCTAAAATAATATTTGCGCTTTATATGAGTCGCAAATCAATGAGTATAAACCATCATAGATTAAATTCAGGTAAGCATAACCATTAATTACATAATCAGATAACTGCACTATATAAACATGTGCATATGACTCTATATTCCATTTTATTTGTTGTGACCAAGCAAGCCAAGTACTCCCCAAGATTTCTATATATCTGTATAGTTGTAAGGTCAGCATCGTATGAATTTGACCATAAGTCTAGTATAAATTTGAAATATAGGTCCCGTATGAATTTGACCCGTAGGTCCAATATGAAACAAGAATAGTAGAGGTAGATGGTCACAACTCCTTTATTAAATCTAATATGTATGTGACAACATCTAATCATATAACCCTTATACATGTAATGTATTCCAATCTGTATACACAATCAACAATCTCAACATATCCATATAAAAAATTATAAGCCATTCACAACTTATAGCATATGACAAATATAAGCAAGTAATCATACATTTATCCATGTATTCACATCCAAATAATCATTTTAGCAAGCACATACATGTATACAAATCATATAACACACATTTGAACATAGTCTCAAGTTTATACTCACCTGTTTAGGATAGATAATTCGAGCTATAAACCCGGGCCCGTATCCTCTCTACTGCTTTCTAGGTCCTATAGTATATGATCATATTAGTTATAATCTCTATTTCTTTATGCAATGTATGTTTATGTTATGCTTTGAACATATGAGGTCTTATTAATAACCTATTATGAATAATCCCTATTAAGTTGCCTCAGAAGCTATAGGACCTAGGGAGTTTCACTATTCCTTGTACTTTTGGCAGTTTGTAAATAGAGAAGGCTTTAGCTGATTTGGGTGCTAGTATAAATTTGATGTTCAAACAGTTAGGGTTGGGGGAGCCTAAACCCCTAGGATGAGTTTACAGTTGGCTAACAGATTAGTGAAGTATCCACAGGGAGTGACTGAGGATGTGTTGGTTAAGGTAGAAAATTTTATTTTTCTGGTTGAATTTGTGATCCTAGATATGGATGAAGACAGGGAAGTGCCTCTTATTCTCGGGAGACCGTTTTTAGCAATTGCTAAGGCCATTATTGATGTTAGCAGTAGTAAGCTTGTGCTTAGAGTCAGGAAAGAAAATGTGACTTTTTATGTTTTAGAATCACTAAGAAATCTTATTGAGCGGATAAAACTTGCTATGCTATTGATGTGGTTGACCTTGCAGTGCCATACTCTTTGTAAGAAATTATGTCGAATGATCCTTTGGAACTTATGATTGTGCAAGGAGAGAAAGAGGATGGTCTTAGTCCTTTATTGATGAAAGAAGTGGCGCCAATAGAGGTTAGAAAAGCTATCAAAAGGAAAAAAATGTTCGAAACAATTGACATAGGTGAGATCAAGAGGCTTAAACCTTCCATAGAGGAACCATCCACTTCATAGTTAAAAGGTATTGCCAGAAGAACTTGAGTATCCTTTTTTGGAAAAGGGACTTCAAACTACCAGTTATTATAGCCTCCACCTTAGAAGAGGCGCAAAAGCAAAGGCTTATAGAGGTGCTCAAAGAACATAAGAGAGCCATTGCTTGGAAGATTTCAGACATAAAAAAGGTATTAGTCCCTCTTTTTGCACTCATAAAATTTTTATAGATGATAGGTTCAAGTCAATGGTGCAACCTCAAAGAAGGCTAAATCTAAATATGAAGGAAGTTGTTAAAGCAGAGGTGATTAAGCTTCTTGATGCATGGGTTATTTACCTAATCTCTGATAATTCATGAGTTAGACCGGTTCAGGTAGTACCGATGAAGGGGGTATAACTGTAGTGCAGAATGAGAAAAATGAGTTGATTTCAACAAGGACAGTCATAGGTTGGAGGGTGTGCATCGATTACCGGAAGCTCAATGGTGCCACTCAAAAGGATCAGTTCCCCATCCCTTTCATTGATCAGATGTTGGAGCGGTTAGCGGGACACATGTACTACTGTTTATTGGATGGTGTTTTGGGTTACTTTTAGATTCCCATTGCGCTAGAGGACCAAAAGTGACCACATTCACGTGTCCATATGGGACCTATGCCTAAAGATGGATGCCTTTTGGACTTTTCAATGCACTGAGAACTTTTCAGAGGTGCATGATGGCCATCTTCGACGATTTGGTCGAAGAAATTATGGAGGTATTTATGGATGACTTCTCTATTTTTGGTGATTCTTTTAATGTATGCCTTCATAATTTAAAACATGTTTTGCAAAGGTGTGATGAGGCTAATCTTGTTTTAAACTGGGAAAATTGTCATTTTATGGTGTAAGAAGGGATAGTGTTAGGGAATAAAATTTCTTGTAGGGGGATTGAGGTAGATAGAGCAAAAATTGAAACTATAGAAAAACTACGTCCTCCTACTTTAGTTAAGGTTATGGCAATAGAAGAACCAAAAAGACCCATATCCTAGTCAGTGAAACCAGAAAAGCTGTGATTCATTTAAACCAGATTATTCAGTTTCATGACATTAAACAATGTTCAACACATAAATTCAAGTTATTTTTTGCCTATATTAGGACTAATGTGATGCACTATCAATCCTAATGAAATCAAAATAAACAATAATAAAGGAACTAAAGTACATAAACTGAATAAATACTCGAAATATTTTATAACAATTAAAATAAAAGTCTCACAACATATTAGGATTGAACTTCGAAAATATCTCGACTAGAAAGAGATTTAGTTACACATGTTTAGAGGAAGAACGCACAAAGTTTAGTTTGAAGAGAGTGGCGACTGCCTCTAGTTGTGCGTGAATAAGAATTGAAGATGAGAGAGAGAGAATTGCATTTTAAATACATCTCCTAATTAAGAAAACCTAAATCTCCTAAAAAATAACTAATAAAAGTAATAATAAAGCTAATTGTTTTGATCCAACAATAAAACTGAGTTAGAAGCCTTCAAAACACATTCAAAACATGGCCAATAAGTCTGGCACGAGGCCCAATGCATGTGGTCAAACTTGTTCAACGAGTGTCAACTATGGCGTAGTCACACAAAAATGTAGTTTTCGCCAGAAATGAACAGAAACAGTTCCAATTCTTCATGTTTCACCAATATTCCACCTAAAATATCAAAGAAGTATGAAAACATAAAAAGACACGAATAATAACAATTTATAATGCAAAAAAAAACTAAAATGCAACATTAATCATGCCTAAAATGCAACCTATCAAACTTTTAATTATTTTTGTAGGTATGCTTGAAAGTGAAGAAGTCTCCAAATACCTGGTATCATGATAGTGGATGTTCGAAACACATGACTCGAGACGAAGCACAATTTACAAATATTGAAATGAAGGAAGGTGGACGATGGGTGTCAGTCCACCAAATATAATTAACCTATTTAGAAAAGGATTTTGGAGTACAGTGGTGAACATGGTCGATCCACAATGACCATCGATGTAATATCTCGCTAATTCTGACAAGGTTACTGTAAATCTTCAATTTGATCTGGAGTTTGGGGTGTTAATTTGTTGCTTTTGGTGTTCAAGGAGTGTTAACTCGAGTTAGCAAAGAGGATAACTCAAGTTATGTAAGGATTGGATAACTCGAGTTGGCGTTGTTGTAACTCGAGTTATGCGGGATTGGATTACTGGAGTAAGCCATGAACCCAGAACGATCTGGGAAAGGATAACTCGAGTAATCAAATGTGTGACTCGAGTTAGACCCTGTTTGGATATAAATTCTATAAATACCCCTACCCAACTCATTTGGTTCTCACTCAACTCTATCACTCTCAAACACTCCAAATTGTCTAGAACCAGTCTCCAGTGCTTCTTTTTACTTCTACATCATATCTAAGGTAAGATTAAGCTTTCAATCTATGCATTTCTTTGTTTTTGCAAGATTGATCATACTAGGGTTTGATTTGAATGTTAATAGTTTTAGATGCATGATGTTTCCATTGAAATGGGTGTTTGGGGTTATTAGATCATGCCATTGGGAGTATAAAACGACCTGTAGGTGGCTTTAAATCATAAGAATTAAAGATGATCATAACTGGATTAGATCAATTCATTTTGGGTTGATTTTGGGTGATTTCGAGTTGTTTTGGTGGAATGGATCTTAGATCCTTGTTCAGAAGGTTAATTAGAATCAATGTGGGTGATTGGTTGCAATTGTTATCAATGAAATCAAGATTTGTCAAATTTTGCAAATTCTAGGAAAGTGACATACTCGAGTAAGCCAGGGCCTAGATAACTTGAGTTAGGCTTCCCTATAGCTCGAGTTATCAAGGGTCTAGATAACTCGAGTTAGACTTCGCTATAACTCGAGTTTCGAGGGTTTAGATAACTCAAGTAAGGCTTTTCTATTAGTCGAGTTATCCATGGTTCAGGGAGACCACATATGTAATTTTTTGTATCTTACAAGTTTGGACATTTCAACATCTTGGAGGACCTATTGGTAATATTTGAGGACTTTGAGAACTAATTTTTAATTTTCCAATTATCGGGGACTAGTTCGTAATTTTACAATGGTCGAGGGACCTAACTTTAATTTTACGTGGATTCCGATTTTTGAGATTTTAGTGTTAGATCTTCGACCAAAGTAGGTCTTCTGTCATTGGACGAGAGTTTGCATCCACATTTGCATATCATGCATTTGGTATCGCTACAGTACCCGTGTTCCATTCTGATATCTGTTATGTTTGTATCTATTTAAGCTTCTTGTCGCTGGCAGCGCGATTAGCCACCTGCTAGTGGTGCGTGACTGGATCATTAGCATCATATACTAGGTGAGTGAAATGATAGCTTCAGACATATAGGATGAGTCTCCTAAACTCCATTTTTTTGTTGTGATCGACATTTCTCTGGAAATCGAATAATAATGGCTTGACTAATTAATAATACAGATTATGTGATTATTAACGTTGGTTTTTGTTTTCAATAAACACTATTTATATATGGTTTATAAATATTTTCTACAAATCAACTCAGTTTCTGTTATTGAATATTTATATAAGGTATATAAATATTCTTTGTAAAATGATTTTTTTTACTTGGCATTTGTGCTAGCTATATATATGGTATATATATATTTTGATATGGGGCACCTGTGCTACGTAGGGTAAACGTAGCAGTCTTTGCTATATTAATGCGCAGTCAAAGCCTAGTTACCATGGTTTATGGTAGTTGTGTGTCTGGCGAGAAGCACGTACTCAGTATCAATTTGGTGACGTAGTTCACCCTTATTGTTTATATCTATCAGTCAGTTTCAGGTTCCATATCCATTTTCAAATATGCAATATATATTTATATAACGTATGTTTCTGCCTGCTGTTTACTTTGGTTGTGAATGATTTCAAAATGCATTTTTGAATTACTATTCTATATTAGCGTGTATACGCATATATACTTATACCTGCATGCAATATTTTAAAAATGTTTTCAAAATAGTTTTTGTGAGGCCTGGTGCATTTCTGGAGCGTCGTTTCCTCATTATGGATTCTTATCCCTTTTATTCTGTCTTATCCATTTTCCTTATGTTATTTCTTAGGTTCTCTTTTGACATTTGGCAACCGTCTGGTATCTTGCACCTAGTGATGCATTCCATTTGATGGTGAGAGCCCTCTTGGTTTGGGCTCCTTTTGTTTTTGGTTAGAGCTCTACACCGAGGGTGTTGTTGGCTTACCGGGTCTTATTTTGCCTTTTGGATTTATACTCGTTTTTATACTCAACAGAAATTATGATTTTGTTTTGTGTAACTTATTATATATTCATATGATTTTAGTATAAAGTGTTTTATATCTTACAAATGGTTTGATAACGGTTTTAATCGAATAATTTGGGTAGTGTTTCTGATTCTCCAAGGCTTGTGTGAGATGAGCCGGACTTCCATACACGACCCACCTTGCATGCCGACCATGGTCCAAAAATGAGTCATGACAAAGATGGTATCAAAGCCTTACGTTTCGTAACTGTAGGGAAGTTGTGTACTCTGATACCAAAGGTGGTATCATAGCCATTGGTTCTGTATTGTCTAGGTCAGTGTGGAGCATATGTATCCTTGATTGAGTCAGTCCAACTTGCTTCTGTTTACCCTTTTCATAGTTATCTCAGTATTGTGGCAATCATTGCATTCTGACATTTGCATGTATGTTCTGTTTGTCTGTTATTTGTAGTGATAGATCGTTGTGGTTGCGGTCGCGGTCGTGGACGTGGTCATGGTTTTGGTAGACCTAGATGAGAGCTTGTCGAGGCACAACTCATTTTATAGTGGATCCGCACAACTCGCACAGAGCGTCATAGGTTGCCGTGCCAGTACCTCAGCAGCAGCCACAACTTCAACTTCAGCAGCTTTTTACAGCTCAGATGGAGATGTTTGACAGTATGACCCGGGTTCTTGACCCTGTGGAGAGAGCTCAGCCAGGTCCAGCAATTGCAGATCAGCTAGTTCCACTAGCAAGAGCAGTATCAATTCTGCCGGTGGTGCCGCAAGCTGCTCTGATGGTTGCGCCTATTACACCACGAGCCAGAGAGGTTAATATTGTGAATAGGTTTATGAAACTCAAGCTGCCCAGATTTTTAGGTGGGATGGGAGAGGATCCCTATGACTTTTTCTTTGAGGTGGAGCATCGCTTTGAGGCTTGAGGCATTATCAATGATGCCAGTAGGGTCAAACTCGCTGTTTCTTTTGAGTGGCCAGACAGCTCGGTGGTGGAGCAGTTTTGAGGCCCAGGGAGATTTTAGTTGGGCCAGATTTAATGAGGAGCTCATTGCTTCTATTCTTTCTCGGAGTATCAGAGATAAAAAGGCAAATGAGTTCAATGACTTCCTTCATGGAGCGGGTATGTCTGTGACAAAGTATGAGGAGAAATTCAAGAATTTGAGTAGGTATGCACCTCTTCAGAGTCAGTGAGAGGAAGCCTTGGCGAGGAAGTTTCTAGATGGGTTGCAACCTACTATTAGTAGGGTGGTGATGACTTTAGGGTTGACAACCATAAGGCAGATGGATGAGTCTGCCAGAGGGATGGAGTATATGGATGAGAGAAACTTGAGGGAGTTGAAGAAGGTAAAGACTAAGAGTACTTCTAGAGGCTAGCAGAGCCGAGGTCAGGGAGCTCAGTCAGAGAGAAGACACCGACATTCTTCTAGATGGAAGGGGCTCAATCAGAGCACTCAGAGCCACAATCTAGCACAACCAACTGGACAAAGTGAAGGTCAAAGCTCAAGGAGCTCGTATATGCCTTGTAGTACTTGAGGGAGGAGGCATTCGGGACTTGGAACAAGGTAGTTGGCAACTATTTCTACTTTAGACAGCAAGGGCATAAGATAGCTAAGTGTACTGTGAGGTTGAGTGTTGAGGCTTAGGCTAGACAATATACAACAATAGGGTCAGATACAGTTAGTACCGGTGCTGATCGGGGAGTCAGTGAAGGTTTAGGGAGTCACAATCAGGTTGGACAGAGCAGTGGCCATGGTCAAGCAGCTCAGAGTAGTGCTATTACAGATGGGCAAGCCTGAGTATATCATCTCATCCGTCAGGAGGCATAGACCTCCAATGCTACATATACTGGTATGCTTTCTATATCTAGCACTTTTGCATATGTATTATTTGATACTTATGTATCATATTCATTTATCACTCCACCTTTTGTTGAGGATGGGTTAGTGTTACGTCAATTGGATAAGTTGACAGAGGTTTCATCACCTTTGAGTAGCAAGATGTTAACTGATTCTGGAGTTCAAGGTTGCGTGATTACTATTGATGGGCATGAGTTAGTAGCCGACCACATCTTATTAGATGTGGGAGAATTTGATATCATTCTGGGTATGAATTGGCTTTCTGATTGGCATGCTACTTTGGATTGGTTCGCTAAGAGAGTATGTTTTTGACCACCTGGTCAGACTGAATTCTGCTACCAGAGTGAGCGAGACAGTATGGTATGAAGTTATGTATCAGTTGTTAGAGTAGAGAGGATGATTCAACGAGGATGTGAGGCGTATTTGGCTTTTGTTTTGACCAAATTTGAAGTATCAAAGTTGAGGGTTGAGGATGTCCCAGTGGTTTAGGAGTTTTCAGAGGAGTTACGGGGACTTCCGCTAGAGCAAGAGATCGAGTTTGCTATATGATATCAATTTCACCGTATCGAATGGCGCCAGCCGAGCTGAAGGAGTTAGATACTCAACTGAAGGAGTTGTTAGATAAGGGATTTGTTCAATCGTGCGTTTCACCTTGGAGCACTCTGTGTTATGTGTATTGACTACCGTCAGCTTGATAAAGTAAAGGTGAACCGATATCCACTACTGATGATAGATGATATGTTTGACTAGTTGCAAGGCGCACAATGGTTTTCTAAGATTGACTTGAGGTCGGAATATCATCAATTGATAATTAGAGGTAAGGCCATTCCTAAGACAATGTTTCAAACTAGATATGGTCACTATGAATTCTTAGTAATGTCATTTGGTTTGACCAACGCACCAACGACATTTATAGATTTGATGAACAGGGTGTTCAGACCATATTTGGATTGATTCTATATTGTTTTTATTGACGACATTCTAATATACTCAAGTAGTAGGAAGGAATGCAAGGACTACTTGAGGTCACTGTTGCAGACTCTGTAAGAACATCAACTTTATGCTAAGTTCTCAAAGTGTGAATTTTGGCTTGAACAAGTGGCATTATTAGGACACGTGGTGTCAAGAGAGGGCATTATGGTTAATCCAAATAAGGTGGAGGCAATACTCCATTAGGAGAGGCCTAAAACCGCTACGGAGATTCGTAGTTTCATAAGGTTGGCCCAGTATTATAAGAGGTTTATCTAAGATTTCTCTTCGATTGCTCCTCTTACGACTCGGTTAACTCAAAAGGGAGTTAAGTTTGTTTGGTTCGATAAATGTGAGGATAGCTTCCAAAAGTTGAAGAAATGTTTGACAAGTGCACCGATGTTGGTTCTACCGTTGGGTTTTGGAGGTTTTGTGGTGTATTGCGATGCATCGAGAGTTGGCTTAGGTTGTGTATTGATTCAATATGGTAAAGCAATTACCTACGCATCAAGACTCCTTAAGAGGCACAAACAAAGCTATCCGACGCAAGACCTGAAATTAGCAGCAGTGGTGTTCGCACTCAAGATTTAGAGGCATTATCTGTACGGAGAGACCTTTGAGATCTTCACGGATCTAAGAGTCTAAAGTACATTTTTGAGCAGAGAGACCTGAATATGAGGCAGAGACGTTGACTAGAGTTGCTAAAGGATTATGATTGCACTATATCATATCATCCTGGCAAGGATAACATCGTAGTTGATGCTTTAAGTAGGAAGTCAGTGGGTAGCTTAGCTCATATCTCCGTGAAAAGACGTCATGCAGTATTACAATGGTAGCGTCTGATAGAGTCAGGAGTTGTGTTACAGTTTGATGATTCAGGTGCTTTGTTTGGCCATATCGAGGCAAGACCTATTTTGTTAGATCCGATCCGAGAAGCTCAGAAGGAGGATTTCGGGATGCAAAGTCTGATCGATAAAGTGAGATCATCTAGTGTACCAGGGTTCAGTGTGGATGATTCTGGAGTCCTTTGGTTTGGACTAAGATTGTGCGTACCATCTTCTAATGGGTTGCGCGAGAAGATTATGACCAAGGGTCACAATTCCATAAATTATGTTCACCTATGGTACATTAAGATGTATTGAGATCTTCA
>CAODLS012127547.1:0-28694 GCA_948243855.1 Flueggea neowawraea
AGTACAAGTTTCACAATGTGAAGTGAACTTAGAAATGTAAATTCATGCGAGACATGATTAAAGATCTGTTAATAAAAGCCTCTAAGAAATAAGTTCCTTAAGATCTCCATGGCACACAAAGTGTGTAATCCCTTAAAACATGATCTTTAATAAGATCATCATGAGCAATATACGAGCACAAATGTTGAGAGTTGACATTTGACATTTGTAGTATCGTTAAGTGAGAAAGCATGTTGGACAGAGAAGTAACCGACTCACACTGGTGTTTACCTTAGTTTTTCGAGTTCGTTGGGGGAAGAACTAACATGAGGATGGTTTTGAAAGTAGAAAGAGACTTAAAGCGCATTCATAATTAAGAGGTCGTTTTGCATTTTACAGTTATGAGTTAATTGTAAAAAGGCAAGAAAAAGTCGTACGAAAAAAGACGTACGCCATAGGATGAATTTTTATGACGAACATTAAATGATCAGATGCTAAAATTGAGTGACTTTTATCATATTCTGTCTTAAAAGCCAGAAGTAATCCTTTTACAGTGTGGATTAAGGTTAGATGGTGAAATGCATCGTAACCGAAGCTTCTGTGTGATGTTGACAATGTTGTATAAACATGCGCTCCTCCAAGAGAAGGAAAAAATACCACAACACATGATCATACCATGCGTGCTATATACACAACCATAAGGATAGAAAAGATTGAAAACGATCTTACTTTCCTAGTGTGAGACCTACCATGAACATGTGGTTCTCGGTAATACCTATCCTTAGAACCCTTAACACATTCAAGACGTGTAGATGATTTTGGCTACTTTAACTTGCCGTTAATGGTGATGATTGATTTGACCAAGTGTGTCAAGCTGGGAAAGTAAACTTGGCTATGTGGATTGTCTGGTATAAGAGGGAAAATTTATTTCTAGACGCATTCACACTAGTCTCATAAGTTTGCTTAGTTAACTCTCATGTGGTATGTCACATGATATGCGAACTATGAGTAAAGCTTTCGTGAGATTGAGACGTTCAAAAGCAGCGATTATGTGGTAACAAACTAGGGGAAAGGCATATGTTCCAGCAGATTGTGCTATTGTTGCATACACTATGACAAAATAGAGTTGTTATGCAAGAAACGCCTTCTGACAGGATTGAGTAAGGAGTTGTTATATATCCCTTACATGTGTATAGTAATTATGCTCTTATCGTGTGCTGGTCGCGCAATTTATTTGTCTGTATGATGAAATGATCGAGCATGGTTATGTGAGTGCTAATCATGTTACATGATGATATACCATGCCGTCATGTGTGAGTGAAAGATGTTGGAAAAAGCGGTCCACCCATGACGGGTGGACTGAACTCGGTCGTTCAAGGTGTGAACCGGGACGATTGAACGAGACCAATTGACGAGCCCAATTGAGATGGACCCATAAGACCCATGTGTTAAGCCCATTGGGCCCAAAGCTCATTTAAGGGCTTATATATATATGGAGAATGGAAGAATGTAGAGGAGTGTTATTCCATTCTTCCATCCCACACAAACGTGAGAGAGAGGGAGGAAAGGAATAAGAGAAAGTTTCTTCCTCCATGTTGTACCTCTCTCTCTACTCGTCCTTCGTCCGTGGACTGTCCCAATCCGCGTGGCATCTAGGCTACAAAACAGACGAGCACTCTCATCGTCAATCCGACCGTGGTTTGCTCGCGAGGCCAATATCGAACCGATCCTGACCTCGATGTCTTCCGTTACTGATTGGATTGCGCCTCCGCTGGAAGCAAGGTAGATAATTCAAACCTACTAATTTATATTGTTTATCTGTTAAACTGATAGTTAGATTTCTTCAGAGTCACTTAAATCTTATTTTAAAGATGGATTTCAAGGTGCATAATTCAGCCCTTTTACTTCGCCTTATCGATTGAGGTTATGATAATAAAACTTGATTTTTGTTAAATTCAATTATGACTTTTTAGATATTTCGTTGAGAATTTGTATAATCACACCACCTAGGAAAAGTCTCCTAAGAGATATATTCACTAAATATAAAAATGTAATTAGAAATATATTTAGGTAATTCATAGAGTTGAGTAATAAATTAGTTTTATAACTGCTTGCAAATTCTAGGGGAAAAAGAAAAAAAGAACATATTACTTAACATTTTTAATTTTCCTTCCACCATATATATACTATTTCATTAAAATTAGGGGGAAATACTATTTCGTCCATGTGTTATAGCGTATTAGTCGTTTTCATCCACAGTTTTGAAAAGCCGCCTATTTCATCCCTGCTGTTAGACACCGTTTATGAAAACTAACGAAAATCATAAAAAAATACATTTTTACCCTTGCCAAGTCAGACAACTTTTCCTCATTCTCTCTATTTCTTTCAGACTCTCTCACTTCCCGCTCTCTCCCTTCGTCTTTCCTATCTCTCTTTCCCCTTCCCTCTCTCCCTCCTCATGTCTTCCTCTCATTGTCCCCGCTCTGAAAAATCCTCCTCCTCATGTCTTCCTCTCCTTGTCCAGTCTTTCAGACTCTCTCACTTCCCGTTCTCTCCCTTTGTCCAGTTCTCCCCATTACCGCTCTATCTCTTTTTCTCTATCATCAGTGCCCTAGAGTTTTCAAGCTATGGATTAGTCATAGCAAAAATCTGAAGGAGATTCTCATAACTGGCCACAAATCGAAAACCAAAAACTTTAGATCTGGGTTTGGTGCTAGCAAAGTGAGGAAATAGAGAAAAATGAAGAAGAAAAAATCAATTGGACATTATTTCAACTAGATTTTTTCTCTATTGAGAGAGAGTGATAACAATGGTGGCGTGGTTATTGGTTTCAGAAAATGGTGGTGGCTTACGGGTTGGCAAAGTCAGAGTCTTTTACTCCATCACACTCCCTCTTTTTCTCTATATCAGATTCAGGTTAATTGGTCAATGGAGTGGTGGCGACGATTAATTGGTTTGTGGAGGAGATTGGAGAACACAGAGAAAGAGAGGGAGGAGAGGAGAGAAAGAGAGAGAGAAGAAATGGGTTTGGCTAGCACTCCATCGAAACCCATCACTCTCCCTCCTTTTTCACCCAGATTAGGGTTAATTGGTTGATGGAGTGCCAGAGATTGGAGAACACTGAGAGATAGAGAGAAGAAATGGGTTTGAGCTAATTTTATGCCTAGATTCAGGTTAAGCAGGAATGGGTTTTGGATGGGTTGGGTTTCGGTGAAGCTTCAGAGGGTTACTGTAGAGATTGAGGCAATAGTGGTGGTTCATTTTGATCTCTGGGTTTTTGTTCTCTTACTTTTAATTTCTGTGTTTTTAGCTGAAAATGCAATTTCTTTATGTGGATTCTTGTTCTTAATTTCATGTCGCTTTGAGCTAATTTTCTGTGGTTTGAATTCTTTGATTTTGGATGTGTTGTTGATTGGTGCTTTAAAGTTTGAGATTTTGGTGGAGTTTGTAATTAGGTTTTATTGGGAAGAATTGGGTTGGTATTGAATGGTTAGGAAAATGGAGTTTTGGGTTAAGTTCGATGTGTTGCTAGTGTTAGATTAATTTGTTGATGGTGTTTTGATTTAGAGAGAGAGTATGAGAGAGATTGAGAGACCGAGAGAGATAGATCAAGAGAGAGGAGAGTAAACTAAATTTTTTAAAGGACAAAATCATCTTTTTAGACACGTGGCATGTGTCCCACAAGCCATGTCAGTGATACTGACGTGTCCCGTCAGTTTTCGGAAATGGAGTTCAACAACAGAGATGAAATAAAAGATTTTTCAAAACTGGAAGATAAAAACGGTTAATACGCTATAATAAATGAAATAGTAATTCCCCCTTAAAATTAATATGTTATAGCTTCACATGGTTCATGCTCTCGGTTTTGTCTTCATTTGACGTTATCTGTATGCTCAACTCTTCCAAGTGAAAAACATTCGTACATCGACAATTTCAGGTCTAAGTTTGGTTCCAAGCATCTCGAAAACTGAAAAGAAAATATATTTTGAGTCTTCTTTATTCTACAAGAAATTAAATTTGAAGACATTTTTTTATTCATTTTAGGATTAATGTATATATTTAGGAATTCATTTCTTTTTATAACTATTTTATGTGTTATTTAGAAATAAATTTTAATCATATGATTTTTTTAATTTATAAAATTATTCTATTATCTTATTAATTTTTTGGATAACTTTAATATTAATTTTATGATATTTTATTTTACTATCATTGAATTTTAGAACGGATATATAAATTTCATACTTGATGCACATATAAACCAAACAATTAATTTTGATAATGGAATGTAGATTTCATACTAATCCAAATAGTTACGAGAGGAATCACTTTGATTCTAATTTTTGTCATTCTAATTCTTTAGATAATCGATTCTAATGCATTTTTGAACCAAGCAACCCCTAAAATTACAAGTGAATACTTTGTTTTGACAATTGAAATAATATTACAATTATCGTTGTCATTGTCTGTCCTTATCCTTATGTATTGAAATTTTATACCCACTTTAATTACCTTGTTATTTTGGCAAATGAATATAAAGTAGCATTTTAAAAAGAATGTTCTATAACTTTTATTTTCAATTATTTAATATGTTAATTAAGATTTGGGTTGAGATGCACAATCATCAAAATCTTAGTGAAAAGCATGTGATGATTAAATAAATGTAGCCGTCAAGGCTTGTGTAACAAGAACTGTTGATAATTGCAATTGAACAAATATAGTTAAAAGTATTGTCAATCAGATCTAAGAACCGGTGGAACCAAATCTTTTATTTATAAAAGATATAAGTCATTAAGTACAATTATTTTTAAACTTAAAAGTTTGATGTGCTATGATTTTGTATCATTATAATCCATGATTCTTGCTACCATTTTGTCAAAAAAGGTAGCATAGACCTGGTTTTCTTTTTCATTTGTGCTAATTAAATTATTGATTGGTTTCGTTTCTATACAAAATAATTATTTGATATTATATTATCAATTTTATTGTATTTTTTTATTATTAGATTCATTTAATACAATTAAGGACATTTCCATGGTAAAAAGAAAAACTAACAATATTTAGTTGTCTGCAAAAGACAGCTAGCTTGGATTCGATGCCTAAGATTTTGTATTGCATTTGACAACCATTTCCATATTAAGAGATTCATCATTAACTCTCAATATTATGCAGCTAATTTAGCATCCATGCCTTGACTAACACCTAAATCTTAATTCTTCCAATACTCATTCTCAAAAATCAATCGTAAAAAAAATATGAATTGGTTGATAAAATAACCATTTCCTTTACTTATTTTAATGACGATAATCTTATATTTGCTTCTGGGAAGTTCTCAGGATCAGATTGTACGAACCCACAAAACAAGAATGCTCAATCAATGTGTAAGACATATTCTTAAGATCTTTTTTTTTATAAGTCATTTTATTTGTTTCTACTGGAATTCAAATCTCTAACTCCTTAACATTTCAGCACCAATGAATTACAAAGTGTATGATCTCTTATTTCAAATCACCATTTATGTTTTGTACTTCATTATTTGGCGTTTTTGATGCTCCAAGTCGGGTAGCAGAAAGTTACTGGAGTTGTTGAGAAAAGCAAGCATGTCTAGCAGAACCGTGATAGTGACCATGGTTGACAAATCATGGGCGAGTCCTGGTTCTGTTCTTGATGTTTACATGGAGAACCTTGAGGTTGGTGACAGGACCAAGCATCTCTTGAATCACTTGGTAGTTGTTGCTTTGGATAGCCAAGCTTTTCATTACTGTCAGTCCATACATCCATATTGCTTCCACTTCCACCACAAATGCACAGAAACTGGGAAGCCACTCAACGACACAAATAACTCTGTGCATTTAACAAGATTAGGATTGAAGTTCTGCTGCAAATACTTCTATTCGGCTACAATCTCGTTTACACAGTTGGGTTTTCCTACTCTGCTCCTAGTTCTATTTTTCAATCTAAATCACAAGGGGTCTAGGTTCCAAATCTGTTTTATGGTCTATGTTCATCCAACTTTTACTGCTCTTTTACGGTCTATGTCTATTTAACTAATCATTATTTGCTTTGAAAGATAATAAGAGCTTGTTTGAGGAAATTTTGTACTAGGAGCAGAGTAGGAAAACCCAACTGTGTAAACTTTACTTATACGTTTTTTTTTGACAAGATTGAATGTTTTTTCAATCTAAAACACGTCAACTTTTCTATTTATTTTTTTTTAAACTGGTATATTTACAATTTCTATACTACCGTTTATAATCCAATTCCCCTTAGGTGAATTTGAACCAAGACCTCAAGGTCCTAAAGTGGACGTAGTTGCTAATTCATGGCTATGCGACTCATTCAATCTACTAAAACAAATTCTTTAAAGCCAATAAAAAATACATACATTATTTCTTGGTTCTTGGTGGTTTATGCACTTGCAGGATGCAGATGTGTTGTGGCTGAGAGATCCATTTCCTCTCTTTGATGGAATTAAAGATTTGACAATTGGATGTGATTTTTATTCAAGCAATCAAAGCAACAAGACTGAAAAGACAAGTGGTGGATTCTATTTCATGAAAGCAGATGAAGAGTTTTGTCAGCCAAGTAGGGATACGAGCAAGATTTATACCATGCATGGAAACTGTTCTGATGATGATGAAAGCAAGGTCCATGGCCTTAGGCATCTTCTTAATGATTCAAGGAGGTAGATACCACTTACAGCCAAAGAGTAACAATTGAACTTTGAAAATGCCTGTCTTATGCAAATCGAGGGGCATTTTATCAACTAGAAGTTAAGACTCTCAATTAGTTTCATCCAAGTGTACAAAAATAACAAGCGGAGAAACCTGTCATTTGCGTTTTTCCAGTTCCAAATGCAACCAAGTACATATATTGGTATATTAGTTTTCACCAAAAATTGAACTCTCAACTCAATAACTCTTGACTCCGGTACATTAAACTAAAACTTAGAAGCTTATAACCCTTGGAAGATGGCATCTTTCAGCCATCTGTTTTCTCATCCTAATGGCTGCATTTTTTGGAATGGAACACAATAAAACGCATGACCAGATGGGAAAAATTGAAATTCATGGTGTGAAAGAAACTGATGGATAAGTAAGGTTTAAACTCCTCATACCGGTGGCTCAAATTTGATCTAGTTCTCGTATGCCTAAAACTGACGAAAGAAAACGACTTTCTAGTTAACCAAAAAAGTGCTGCAAATAATCTACCTACCAACCTTTTGTTCACCGTTTTGATCTTCCCCAAGAAAGAAAAATGCTTTCCCTAGTTCAAATCTTGAATTCTTTCCGTGTGAATCGGGAAGTAAGTTTCGTTCCTGCAGAGAGTATGAGATTTTTTTTCATTATCCGATGCAAGATGGCAGTATCTTGTCGTATCTGCAAACATAAATGGATGATAAACAATCATCTCAAGTCCATCCAGAACAACACTGCTTCTATCACCATGACCATATATCAAGAAACCTGCATGTATCAAACGATTCAACATGTTCAGCTTCTAACTCAGATACTATATATATGTGAAATAGAGAAGGTAATGAAACTCAGCAAATGAAAGAATAGAACCTCTTAATTCATGCTGAAAATGCTAGGCTCCTGAGCCTCCTGTCACAAGATAGTCGAGTCTGTCGCCTGTCTGTGCAGATCAGTTAGATGTCCTATACTTTAGCAAATCAACTGCAGAAAACCATTACATGCACCTTTCTGCTATAAATGCCCCTCCATTGACAAATTGAGTAATGGCACTGGCACATTAAGTAAGAAGTCAGCAAGATAACATCTCACAACAACAAACAATCTCACTACACAGCTTGCAAGTTTTGACGTGTCAGCAAGCTGTCGATTATTTGTGTAAGAGGACAAGTACTTCCAGTTAATTGAAAAATTGTAAATGCACTCGATGTTAAGTTTATTGACACTAGTATACCTAAATGGTAAAGTTCTCTTTAATTGATGCACTGCATGCGTAACAAGCTAGCCATACTGGTGGAGAAATAAATTAAGAAGCTATTGCATGCAAAACATAAAGCTTTGTAATTGAATTCATGAAAGAAATATACTTAATTAGATACAAAAATGAAAGTAGAAAATGGAAATGCATGGAGTCATTCAAAGAACAAGATTTACTTAAGCAAGTTCAGTGAAAAAATGAGCCCCTCACAATCACACGTGAAGATTTTACAGTTAAAATGTAGAGTGAATTGTTCAATATGGAAGGTCTCCTTCAGGCAGGTCCCAGTTATCATCATCTTCCTCATCCTTCTTGGTCGTTGGTACTTCACGCTTGAATTGTGGTGCAGATCTTGATTGGGGGCGTCTAATTCATAATTAGGAAAAATTAGCTGTACATAATAGTTTCTATTAAAACATTCCCTTTTGAAAAAATAGAAAGGTACAATAATGGAAGTTATGCAGCATAGTGTAACGAAGTTACTGACAAAAGGGACGAGCTAATCCACAAGAATTGCAATAGAGCAAACAAAGAACATAATAAAGCATCTGTACCAACATATATTGGAAACCTCGATCACACATCAACTCTTATCAATAACAGGTAAGTTATCTTGTAAATTATGCATGAGAGAATTTACAAATCTAAAGAGTAACTAATGGAAGCTCTTGAACCTCATTGCATAACTGAGCGCACGAGACGTTCACTATTGAACAGGAATTATGTTCAATATCTAAATTCTTACACACTTTCATGTGGAAGATTGAATGAACTGATGAGCCTAACCTACTCGTGAGAATAATTCACTAACATTTTGAAAAAAAAAAGACAAGATCAAGAAAACACAGTCAACCTACACACTCATAATTTAAAGACATAAAACGATCAAAAACCACAATTCCCTCCTCAGTTTCATGTTAACCAACGAAAGTAACTAGGAAACAAGATCATTCATAAATTTACATATTAAAGTCTGCAATTCTATCAACAACCAAACCAGAATGACGAAGAAAAACTAGAAATTCTCAGCTCCCTCATCATCTCAGCACAAAATAACACATATATGACCCCAACACATAGCAATTCTCATAATTGCCTAAACGCTACAATCCAAAAGACAAAGACTCAATATTTCCTATGTTTTCTCGCACTTCCCAGCAAAATTTTCTCACTAACCAAACAAAAGCACGAAAAAATGAAGACAATCCACATACCTTCTACGGTTCCGCTTAGCAGCTTCACGTGACTTGCGCTTTTTCTCGTCCTGTTTGTTCTCAAAGAACCTCCTCCTCTTACACTCTTGAATAACTCCAGCCTTCATTACCTCTCTCCTGAACCTGTTCAAAAGCCTCTCCTCAGGCTCGCTCTCGTCCACAATCACCTGCACATTGTAAGCTGACCTGAAGAACATGATGTTTGCATTTGCGAAAGCTGGGTTCGTGACTGAAGCCAATTCAGTTGACAAAGAAGAGTCATTTGAATGGTTGAGACTCACTAAAGGAACCAACTTTGACTTGGAGTGAGTGTGTGGTGAAGAAAGAGAGAGTTGGAGACGTGAGGGTGTGGGTTTAGGAGGTGGGTTTGCGGG
The DNA here is from genome assembly GCA_948243855.1 of Flueggea neowawraea. Lineage (NCBI taxonomy): Eukaryota > Viridiplantae > Streptophyta > Magnoliopsida > Malpighiales > Phyllanthaceae > Flueggea > Flueggea neowawraea. The sequence goes on from CAODLS012127547.1 coordinate 9,521, forward strand.
TAAGAGGAAAGAGAAGTTAGAGAGAGAGAGTGAGGTCGCCATGGATGAAGGAAAGGATTGATCAGTGTGGTTCTTGTGGATGGTCAGTTTTGTTGGTTTTGGTTGGAATTGGGCTCTGAATGTTTTGGGTTGATTCTGTTTTCTTGGCTTTGGGTGGTTAGGTTGGGTTAGGAGGGGTTCCATGGCATGATCAAGGTAGGGATAATTACACAGATCTGCAGTTTGCTATTTTTCTTACAAGTCCATGGAACCGGCCTTTTTCTCTTAAAAAATGGCCCCACTTTAACTTCCATAGGCATTTTTTCTTAATTGATACGAAGTGTTGCTTTTTTTAGTTTTAGTCCTTGGTTTTTTCTTTCATTTCCGATTTTTTCTTCTCTCTCTAGTGCCTTTCTCTCTCTCCTCTCTCTCCCCACCAAACCCTAGCCACCCTTCTATTCCCGTCGCCTCTCCTCCTTCGCTGTCCATCTCTGCCGCCTCTCCTCCTCTCCCTTCCGGTCTCCTCTCTCTATGTGCTTCGTCGCTGCTGTTGTTGACAGATCCGGTTGACCTCCTTGTCTGTCGTCGTTCTTCGTCGATAGATCTACTCCACCACCGCCATTGCCCGTCGTTGTTGTGTCTCGCCGCTCCGTCGCTGCTGTTCTCTTGGTCGTTTCAGTCGGATTTGGAGAGAAATTGGTGGTTGCTACGGAGGACAGGGAGCTCGAGGTCGACGTCGACAGTTCAAGAAGTCTTTGATGGTGGCATTGCTTCGATCGACTACGACGCTGGTGAGATCTTCTCTGGTAAATTCTATTTCAGTTTCTGCGAAATCTAATCTGAGTTCTCTGCTATTTCGTTTTTTGACCATAGATGTGTTTATTGCTTTTATTGTCTTCGGCTTGTTGTTTTCGGTCAGAGAGAATATGAGTTGGGAGGATTAAAACTGAACGGTGGAGGGAGTGAAATCTGGTAGGGGGAGGCGGTTTGCAGCGGTGGGTGGCGGCTAGGGTTCTGCTGTTTTTTTTTTTATGTAAAATTACTGTGCAGTCCCTTTTTTCTTATGTTTTAATATGTTGTCCTTTTAAATTGATAAATGTAAATTAGTCCTTAATAGGTTTTTAAATAGGTTTATGTAAAGGTTTATTTAAAGTTGTTATTTAGGTTTTTTTAAACAATGACATTATTATTAAGTTTTTTATTTTAGTTTATTGCCTCATGGTTTTTTAGTTTACTCTAAGATTATATTGAGTAAACATTTAGATTAGGTTGAGTTTACATTAATTTTATATCAAATTTACATTTTTTTTTGTGTGAGTTTACATAGTCATTAATTGGATAATGTTTTATGGTTTTTTGTTGGAGTTTATATTAAGTTTACATTGAGTTTTTACTAAGTTTAATGTAAAATTTAGGTTTTTTTATTTTTTGAGAATTTGTTTTTGCTACATAGGTTTTTAAAGAGTTTATATTGAGTTGTTTCTTAGATTTTTAAGAGTTTTAAAAGGTTTAAAATTTTTATTTAAGTCAATATTTTTTAATAGTTGTTTTTAGGTTAATCTAAGGTTGTTTTTTATTTTAAAAAAAATTTGCAAAATTTTTAAAAAGATTTTAAAATATTTTAAAATTTGTATTTAAGTTGAGTTGATATTGGGTTGATAATGAGTTTAGGTGTTTTTTTAGATTTAAACAGATTGTTTTACTGTTTATTTTAGGTTATTAATGAGTTCAAATGGAAAAGTAAAAAAGAACAAAAATGTAATTTTTTAAAATAGGGACTAAAATGAAAAAAATTGAATAATATAGGGACTAATCTGGAAAAAGACAAAATGCATGATTTCGTACGGACATGCGTTAAAAAAAGGCCAGGATCCATATTGTTTGAAAGTGGTTGCCATCGGAGTAAGAAATTAACGTTGCAAGGGTATTTCTGTAAGTTGCCCATGAAGGTATTGGGTTACTGATAAGGGCCTTTAGAGTTCAGGCTTGGTCCTTGGACGGTAAGGAAGGGAGCTGTTGGTAGTTGGGTTTACACAGTTCACTTACATTAATTTATAATATTTTTATCGTGTGAATATGATATATTTATTATATATATATTTTTTCATAATTACTGATTAACGGTATGATTTTTTTATACATGGTTCCGTATTTTTAATTTCACGGCATTGTGTTTATTTGTTGTTATTTTTGTTGTTAATTTTATGTTGTAATAAATATACAATGAACAGATATTAAACACATTTTATACAAGTTTTAAATAAACTAACATGTTATAAAATATGTTGAAGATATATATTAATCATATATTTAAACATTAATAGAATCTAAAAAAGTCGTAAACAACCCTTAAACAAATATACAATGAACTTATAATAAACAAATTCTAAACAAGTTTAAAGCACGCTTTAAACAAACTAATATGTTATAAAATATATTGAAGATAAATATTAATTGTATGTTAAAATATTAATGGAATCTAAACAAGTTCTAAGCTAGTCTTAAATGACTTGTAAATAAATTTTCAAACAAATATACAATGAACAGATTCTCGATAAATTTTAAACACGTTCTAAATAACTTTGAATTTGTAATTTATAAAGTTGGATACTACACTTGAAATTTTGAATTTTCTACTTAAAATATTGAAAACGAACCACGTGAATTTGTAATTGATGAATCTGGACCACATGTAATTTGCCGAATTTGGGTGCATGGATCAAGTTAAGGTATGGGCTAACAGGTGGAGTCATACGCTGTCTGGTTTTAAGATTTCATCTAACTGCCTCCCACTGGTGCGGATATGCCTGTGACGAACTTAATAGATGGTGGCAGGTGGAATGTTGCGGTTTTGGAGAGTCTTTTCGATACGGAAGAGGTCCAGGCTATTCGCAAAATCCCACTCCCCTTACGGCCTGTACGAGACAAGCATGGGTGGCACTACACTAAATCGGGTTCATATACTGTCAAATCAGGGTACAGATCTTTATCATTGACCAATGGCAATTTGACTGACGTTACAATAAGGAATGCTGAGGGTCAGAGTTTTTGGAGAAAATTTTGGGGGGCTGAAATAACACCAAACATCAACATGTTCTTAGGAGATGTTTTAGAAATGTGCTGCCTACAAAGTCTAATATGCATTGTTCCATGAATGATATTTGTGAGTTGTGTGGCCTGGAAGGGGATACTATAGAACATATGTTTGGTGCTCATTTGCAAGGGTCGTCTGGTTTAGTATCTCTCTTAGAAATGCTCTTCATGATTCCCAGGAGTTGTCACTCAAAGATTGGTAGGAAAGCTTACAAAGTCAGCAAGGGATGGTCCGGCCTGAGTTACAGGTATGGTGTGGCTGGATCTTGTGGCATATGTGGAAATCCTGGAATGAGTTCTTGATGAAGGGAATCCCTCTTGACCCTCAGAATACTTGGCAGATGATAAAGCTGGCAGCTATGGAATCTATCTCTGCGGCAATACCAAATGGGCAACTCAAACTTGATGGAACAGCAGGAGCAGAGGGAAAAATGGAAGCCACCACCCTGTGGACAGCTGATATGCCATGTCGATGCATCCTGGAACAATGCCTCCTCCCCGGCTGCGTATGCGGCTGTTGTGAGGAACCATCTTGGAGAAATTTGTGAAGGCGCAACAGGTTTCGTAAATGCCTCTTCCACATTACAAGCTGAATTGTATACTCGAATCCTCTCCCTCAAAAGAACAGAAGGTTCAATGCAAACAGATGCTAAGGAAGCAGTTCGGCTTATCCTAAACAGTTCTGCACCTCCTCCATGGGAACATTATGTTATTATTTTGGATATTTAATATCTATTGAATGCACTTACAAATGTTTCAGTTAGATTTATAATTAGGATTGCCAATGTAGTAGCAGATTGGGTGGCGAAGAATTTTGTCTCCCTGCGGATTGCATTTTTTGTCACAACTTTGTTTTACTGATGCTCAATTGAGCAATGCATGAATGAAAGAGTTACCCATTCACACCAAAAAATGAGTAATGTTAAATCTAAATTCGAACTTTCAACAAACTGAATTCAAATCAAACTCTTAAGAGAATTTTTAAGAGTCAAATTTAAATAATGTTCTCAGTTATTAAAATTTTAAACAAGTCAAATTTAAATTTACTATAAAAGTCAAGTAAAGTTTAACTTAGAACTCAAACTTGTTATAAAGTTGGATTTGTCTCTATCAATGTCCTCGTAAGCCATTGATATTAAAGTCTATTTCAACGTCAGAAAAATCATGAGTTTAATTTTCAATTGAAACAAATAAAACGTGTTATTAAAAAAAAAATTGACTCGTCTCTAAACATTTTAAAAATATTGCCAGTGGGATTGAGGTTCAGATATTAAATGGATAGTGGCAATGACTAGATATGGTTTGGGGACGTAATCTTAGGATGATGGGAAGGGTTGACAGTTGGAGACGAATTTTAGGAGAAGATGTTGACATTAGGCCACCACGAGGAACCATGCATGCACCGCCATTCCCATTCTATTGGTTTTTTGTTAGACTTTACTCATCTTTTCTTTAGTTTAATTACAACATATTGATCTATTTCTTTATGTACAAGACAACATTTAATCATCTCTTGTAAAACAAGCAAGTTTTATTAACTATTTTGGCGTAATCCTAAAATTTTAGTTTGTGCAGGTTCACATAAACCCTAAATTCTTATCTCTTCGAACAAATCTAAAACTCCTCCAACTGAGCAGGATTTTTTTTTGGTAAATCAAATAATTTTCATTGCCCAAATAATGAATACAATCATGTAAAAGTACAAAAAAAAACATTATTTCTCTCTAAATTAAGCTCTGACTCAAATCTAGATAGAAAGATAAAAACAATCTGTAAAGGAATAAGAAACACACCAGTTGCTTCCCTAAACAAAACACAACAAAATCAAGGAACACTAAGCAAACTTTTGCTTCCCTGAACCTTCAATTTGATACTTTCCTGTACTCGCTTAACAACCTGCATGATAGAAGGGCTATGCTGATTGAAAGTCACTGCATTCCTTTCAGCCCAAATCCAATATATAGTTGAGTTTATCTCCTCAAAATCATCAATTGTCCCCTTTTTTTATAACTAATTGTCGTTTAATTACTCTTACTTCTGTTGATTGAGATTCATTTTTGGTCAATTTATCTCGAACTACTACACTCTCACATTCGTTACAATGTCTTGAAGTGAAAAACTGGAAAAAAAAAAAAAGAGCACTAGTTGAACGGTTAAAGAGTCGTTCCTCTACTTAAAAGGTTTGAGATTTGATCCTTATCGTGGGCGATGGTGGGGTGGCATGTGTACGTCCTTTTGTATTTTGTCAAGGCGCAACGTGCTTCAACTTTACCCGACAAATATGCTACTATCGAGTTTAGTCATCGTTAAAAGTCATTTTTCTTGTAATGACACTTAGGCACAATGTTCCTTACAACATTTCCTTATTAAAATTATAATAATTTATAATTTATATTAAAAATTATTAATTAATTTTAAATCATAAAATTATACATCCCAATGAATAAACGTTACACTTTAATAAAAAAAAGTTGCAAAAATTCTTACAATATTCTAGGAGTGAGTATTGGTCAGTTTGATCGGTTTCCAAAGGGTTTACCAGAAGTAAGTCTTGGTAATGTACTCCTTCTGCTAGTGGTCCGAGGTCGAGTGTAACTAGCTCAATTGAAACCGAATGGAATATCCGCTAACACTAAGCCGGTCTCTCGAACGATTGCAATCAACTGGCATGGAAAAAAACAAAGGATTATTGGTACGTAACTTTGGAAGCACAACCTGGTATAATTAACTATGTTATCAAAACCTAGGATGTGGTAAACCAACGCATCAAAGCAATACAAATGCCTGATCATATAGTTGATGATGTATGTGGAGTGTATATATAAAATGCAAATAATTAAGGTACTATATATATGTTCCCCAACTTGGTATTCTGAAATGACAAATAACTCAACTATCTATAAAGCTTTCATACGCTGATGCCTGACGTTGATTGTTAACTATATAAATTCTGTTTTTTCAAGTAAAAATGTTACGGTCACATTTCAAAGAGACAAACATCTGTGTATTATTGAGTATGTGGGAGCTCCATTACACGTAGAATCCACAATTCTAAGTGTTTACAATTAATAACACTTTTAAGGGCAAGACACTATCGCCTATTTTTATATTTTCAGCTAATAAATAAGTATTGACTTGCATATTCAATTAATATTGGATTAAATTTTATGTGAGTAATTTTTTTGTTACGGTCTTTGGTTTAGGTTCGACATGGTTATTCTTTATCTAGGTTTTTTCGATAAGTTGGATTACTCTCTGTAGTCTTTTTTTTTTAAGGTTCGCAAATTTTTTCTTATATTTAATTCTCCAAATTTTTCCTAGATTTTTTAGATCAATCTGAATAAAATTTCGAAAATATGACTTATAAAGAATGAACTTCATGCAAGTATTTGCCAAAAACAAATAATTCTTGAAATATTTGATTTTATACGTTGGAATCTACCTTTTAACCACGCTAACCAAAAAATTTGGACCCACAATCAATGAACTGCACAGGAGTGCTGCTTCTCAAAAAAAAAAAAGGAAAAGTTTCCCAGCTTTGAGAGAGCCTTCACATGACTCATCATGGGTATCATAAAAAGTGACTAGTTTAGGTAAATGAGTCCTCTAATCTTTGTTTAATCAAATAAACCTAAAGGATGCAGTGCTGCTTTCAAATTTTGTATCCAATTAACTAAAGAATTATTAGTGGGTTCCATTGAGAACCACTGTATATTTAGGCTTTAATTAATTGACTAAAACCATGCTTTGTTCCACAACTGTTGGCTTTAAAGCTGATTAGTGTTTGTCATCTAGCCAATCCCATACTTAGATTAAGTGCTTAATTTTTTTTAATTACAATACTTGTCCAACTTAATTGCTAAACCGATGCTATTGTGACTGTGAAACAATTGGATTACACTATAAAATATAAAAGAAAAAAGAAAGGTAAATCCACCACACTAATCAGTGGAGAGCCAACAAAATAAATTAGTGAATTAACTTTGCTTAATTAATTAACAATGTTTAAGGGCAGACAAAGAATAACTAAAAGAAATTATCACTTTGAAAAGGTGCCCTTATCCGATGGATTTCCACTTTCTAGGGTTACGGAGTGGCATCTTCTCTTTAATTGGTTGCATTAAATTAATCATCCCCTAAATTTGTTTATTTAGCTCCATGATAATCTTGATTATCACAAACCTGAATTAGGACAGGTGTAATGGTCTTTTGTTGAATAACTATATTTTAATAATATTTAATTAATTTTTATTTATTATTAATATATATTTTTTTAAAGAAGCTCATTGTTCTAGACCAATTAACTGCCATTTGTGGTGCCATACTTTCTTCCAAAGTATGATAATAAAGATCATAACTGCATATGCAGTGTTACATTTTTTATAAACAAAAGTTCATTATGGACAGCTGATACTACTCAGATTTGGCGAACCACATTTATTATCTCCAATTTCACAATTAATTCTGAACCAACGATTTGTTAATTTTATAAGTAGTAATTAAGTATGACAAATTCTGATCATGTATGTATAGTCCAATTTATAATGAATAAATTATTCAATATTTTGAATACCCTGGAGTCATCTCTAATTTAACAAATTAAAATTGAACTTACGCAGTAGGGAGATAACCTGCATGGTCATGTCCAGTAAGGATGAGCTAAAATTGGTCGTCTCGATCCCCTTTTTCTTGTAAAAAAAAATAGTGGTGCTATAATGTGGGAGTGGAATTGTAAATTAAATAAGAAAGGCAGTAATTGGACTGAAATCGTTTAATCTAATAATCTACAAGCTATTCTAAAGCGACAAAGAAGATAAATGTCAGGGTAGTTATAGTTACACTGAAGCAAATGTAAAACTTATTGAATATCCTTTACTTACCAAAAAAAAAAGAAAAGTTGAAGCTGAATATGAGCTTAATAATAGAGTGATAGGGTCATTTTCTGAGATGCTAATTATCCATTATTTGGACGTGAGAAAAACATGACCGAACCAGGAAATTCACTCACAATCAGTCTCTGTGAATGGAAACGACATATGACTGATCAGCTAGTCAGGCCGAAGATAATAGAATTTAAACACAAACCATGGATACACCTTCTAATTTACCATCTACCTCTAGTACACCTTCTATCACAGATATCATCCAACTTTAATTCCCAAGAAACCAATAAGCTTGATAAACTGGTAGAATACAGTTACATTCCAGAAGAAGCTCATGTTTCTTCTTCCATAAAACCACTTATCAACCATTATACAGTTTATAAAAAACCCCGAGGAGTTGTTTCTATATGGCATCTACTACACAGAAGTAGACCTCGACCAAAAGAATACGTACAGGCGTCACGTATGGATCAGAGCAACTTGTTTGCTACAGAACAGGAGCAGTACATCACCATCGAAGTCCCTCAGTCATTGATTAATCAATCTCTCAAGGAATGATACACTCATCTCCACTGGGGTGCTATCAGATTACTTCTGACCTACAATGGTAGAAGGGATGTCCAGTAACTGCACGAATGACACTCCTAGACTCTAGGGTCTTGGACTATCAACACGTAGTCATAAGTTCTGTTATGGCTACGTTAAATACTGGAAGTGTGATGCTCACCTTTTATCCCAATTTTATCATGTCACTTGGAGATCCAAATCTTTCCATTGGGATGAAGGTCCAGATCCGGATTCAAGGAGTATCTCATGCAGCTACTTCTCATATAACTGCGTTGCACCAACAAGTGTACTTCAGGGTGCAAGACCATGCTATTGATCTTAATGGTTATGATTCTCCAGATGCTCTATATGTCTTCTCTGGGACTACAGACAAAGTTCCAACAATTGTCCAGGCTCCCAAACAGTTGGATAAGGATACTTTGGAAAAGTTAGTCCCATGTTCTTGGCTAACTAATTACGAGAAGATTCATACAGTTAACAAGCTTGTTCAGTCACAAGATTATACTTTCCATCGACGGAAGGATGGAACTGTTGAGACTATCTTTAAGTCTCCTGATGATTCCAAGGGAAAAGAAGCCAGTAATAGTGGTTTTTCACTGTTTAAGACAATGGCTATGATCGTTCCAATTCTTGCTAGCAAGAAGATTTCTGTAGTTTGGTTTGAGTCTGACGGCCATCCAGTTTACACAGACAAGATAAATGGGCATTTCATCTGGGATGTTGATCCTATGATGTGTGAAGATGGATGTTCATGTGCAGATGACGATCTTCTTGGTGAAACGAAGAGAAGAACTAAATCCTCTTGCCGACCATTTCTCAAGCCTAATGATAAAGATGGAGGTCATCTCCATGGGTTGGTATCTCTGACGAGATAAGAAAGAGGAGTGATGAAAAGCTTGCTAAAGAATGGAAGAAATGGCTTCCATTACCAGCTTATGAAGAAGCTCTTAAGATTCTAAGGCAAGAAGGCCTTTGCAAGACAGAGTTTGTTTCCTCTTTTCAGTCTCCTGCAATACTTGATGTTCTATGTTGCATGGCTTCCTCTTCAACGCCAACTGAAGAAAGCAACTATGACAATGACTATCCTCCACTGGTTCCTCAGACGACAACAACAACTGGTGTCCCCATGAGACCCTTCATCAGGCAAACAACTGTAAAACCTGATGGTACTATTGAGCCCTTAACTGCAGCTGAGGAAGTGCTTAATTAGCATAGCAAGAGTCACCTAAAAAGCAGGATAAAAAGCTTGAAAGGATCTCTAGAACTGTGAAGAAGAATGATGAAGAGATCAAAACAGTGGCCTCCACTGTTGAGAAGATTACTAATGATCTTCAGAAGCGATTGAGGAAACTCTAAGATACAATGCATGATAAGATTGTTGCAAAGCAATTTGATGATGAGTTTGAATCCCTTGATCACAAAATAAGGAAGCTGAAAAAGGAGATACAAAGCATAGGTGATTTTCCTATTTCTTCTCCACGAAAAAGAAAAAGACCTACCTTCCTAGCTCTACATATCTAAGGAGAAATTCACCACCTCTTGAATGATTCATGGCTTCAGCCAGAAGAAATGTCATCCCTCTCATTTCTACTACCTTTGCAGAATATGAAAAAGAAAAGAAACGAAAGGAAGAATCCAAGAAGAAAAGAAAGGAGGAGAAAAAGAAAGCCACAAAGGCTTCAATGTCTGGAAAAGACAAGTCATCCTCTATGATGGCTTCCCAATTTCAAGATTCCCAGGATCCTTATGAAGATGACTACCAGGATCAAGATTTTGGTCCTTTACGATACTTACAACAAAGACCAATTCCTGAAGAAGAAGAAGAAGAAGAATAAGAAGAAGAAAAAGAAGGATCAGTAGAACCATATGGTACTGATGAATCAAAGCCATCTGTTCAGACAGACACAGAAAGTTTAGGAGATGATCCCAACTCATCTGAGGAAGAAATTCCTATAGTGTCTGAACCATCTAGTGAGGACACATCATCAGCTACTACAGAGTTCTCATCAGCTTATGATCATTATGCTGATATATCCTCTATACTCATGTCCACACAACAACAGGGAGAAACGTTTAGGGCATCTCCATTATCAGGATAGGATGAAGGCCCATCTGAAGATCTTGAGCCTATGATGTCAACTACACGTCCTCAATCGTCCAATCTTCCGAATGTTCCAACACAACCAAAAGGAGGACCTTGGTTTACATTTGATGATATACCAGTCTCGAAAAGAAGAGAAAAAATGCTTGAAATCAGCGCTTGGGCTGATTTACAAAGATCTAAGCCTGACCATGTTATAGAAGATATTCTCAGAGAATTGGCGTCCAGGTTCATAGGTATTATGAGAGATTGGTTCACTACTATGGGAGTTGCAAAGCAATTAATGTTTACTGGCGTATCAATTGAAGATGCTCTTGGCATGATTCACTAAGAATTTATTGGACAAGTTAGTGTTTATGGAAAGCAAAGAGAAGCAGATTATTTCAAAATGAAGTGTTGTTCATTACAGTTGAAATACTTAAATCTCCATTACAAAAGAATGGCTGATATTTATTATCAGTTAGGAGGAGATCACAGTCGAGAACTATGGCAAGTCTTTATTGCCTCTTTCTCAGAAGAATTACAACTGAAGCTTACGAAGTTAATTGCAGCTTCTCAAAGAGATATTGCCCAACATAGTTTGGGAGAACTTTACCAATATGTAGAACATGCAATTGCTAGCCTGTGTGAGCAGAAGAAGTTCTTTGATGATTTCTCTCATCATTCACATATGAAAAAACTATGTTCTAAAGCTCATCTACAGATCATGTGTAAGGAGAAAAACTGTGATTACAGATCCAGCAAAAAGAAGGACTGGAGAAAGATTCTTAAATCTTCCATATCATCTCGATATAAGCCCTCAGGACGAAGAAAAAAGGGTTTCAAAAGCTGGAATAAGAAGCGTGGTTTCAAAGCCTTCAGAAGGAAGACCACGTCCAAAAAAATCAACACGATGTTTCATTTGTGGTCAGGAAGGACACTATTTACGCAATTGCCCCAACAAAGAAAAATTTGCTAAACTTATCAAACAGGTTATGAAGGTCGCACCATTCAAGCATGATGAAGATCTTGAATCTTTTCTGAGCAGGGAAGCGAGGTGGACCCAAAAGAGACAGTATTCACAATGTTGTGCTCTGATACATATATTGATACAGAATACTCTGACAACTCTACATCTTCAGAGTACTATGAGGTGTTCAAAGCTACACCTAGTCCATCTACTCAGCAGTTCGATGTTCCACATATTGAAGTAGAAATCCTACAAATAAAATATGATATGTCTGTCAAAGCTATTGGATTTCTTGATTCAGGAGTTGCTCGGACCATGATCAATCTCAAAGTTCTTCCAGGAGTTTAGAAGGAGGAACAAAACCACTTTGCTGCTGCAAGAAGAAAATTCTTCTCTACAGAGTATACTACGCAGCAGAAGATCGGGATTAAGTTATTTCCAGGAGTTGTGATATGGACACATGCTATTTGCACACAGCTCACGAGAAAAGATGTGCTAATTGGGTTTGATTTGATTAGCAAATTGAAGAAGCTTACTATTGGAGCAGAAGGAATATATTATAAGAGACATTACAAACCATATTCTATGGTACAGTCTTTATACAGCCTTACTCCAATAGTTTCTGATGAACATCCATTAATTGTGAGATATTCTCATTTGTTCTCAGAAAGTCATGCTAGTTTCACTCATTCAAAACCTCTGTGGAAGAATCAAGATTTCTTTATCAGGCTTCCATTCAAAAAGAATGAAGACGTCAATCCTACCAAAGCTACTCATCCAGGGATGACGCCCTCTGATCTAGTCCTTGCGAAAGAGGAATGTCTACAGCTACTCCAACAATGCCTTATTGAGCCCACTACCAGTGACTGGGCTTGTCAAGCTTTTTATGTTAATAAGCGGAGTGAGCAAGTTAGAGGAAAGAAAAGGCTTGTCATTGACTACAAGCCTCTGAACATTTTCTTAAAGGATGATAAGTTCCCTTTACCAAAGATCCAATCCTTACAAGTCCATATCCAAAAAGCCAAGATGTTTTCGAAGTTTGACCTTAAGGCAGATTTTTTGCAACTTGGAGTCCATCCAGATGATAGGGCTAAAGCAGCGTTTTGCATACCAACGGCCCAATACCAGTGGACAGTCATGCATTTTGGGCTTAAAATGGCCCTATGTATTTTTCAAAAGGCGATGCTTTGGATCTTTGAGCTTATACTCTATTCAGCATTGGTCTCATTGATGACATCCTCTTATTCTCAGGAGATGAAAAAGCCCATGAGGCTTTACTTGCTGAATTCTTTGCTCTTGCAGACAAATATGGTATTATGCTATCCAAAAAGAAGAGCATTTTAGTCCAGTCCAGAATTGAATTTTTGGGCTCAACTTTTGAAAATGGAAACTTTGAAATTGGACCTCACATTGCAGAAGGACAGAGAAAGATCTCTCAAGAAAGGAAATTCAATCTGTCCTTGGAATAGTCAATTATGTGAGACTATTCATACCACACGTGGCACAATACACCAGTCAGTTGTCCAAAATGCTAAAGAAGAATGCCCCACCTTGGGGATCAGATCAGACAACAGCTGTTTAGCACCTAAAGCAAATATGCAGAAAGCCACCAGTTTTAAAGATTCCTGGTGATGGGAAAAGAATCTTACAGACTGATGCTAACGATGAATATTGGGGTGCAGTGCTACTAGAAGAAGACAAAGATGGTAAAAGAGAATATTGTGGTCATACAAGTGGCCAATTTTCTAATGCAAAAAAAACACTATCATACCGTCTTTAAGGAGATATTGGCAGTAAAATTTGGAATCAAGCGGTTTGGATTCCACCTAATAGGACACAAATTCATGATCGAGATGGACAACTCATCATTCCCAAGGATCCTCGATTTTAAAAACAAGGAAGTTCCCGATAGTCAGTGCTTAAGGTTAAACGACTGGTTTAGTCGTTATGATTTTGATGTAAAACACATCAAGGGTGACCACAACATCATTGTTGATTATCTCTCTCGACCAAAGAGGAAGCTTCCTACTCAGATGAAAATTGAAAACAGGAAGAAAAGGCTAAAACAAATAATTCATGTTATCACGTCAAAGGGTACGATTCCATTAATCTACATGGCATGTCCCAGTTCCAGCTCTTCATCAGAGTTACTTTACAATGTTGTCATGATCAATAAAGACTACCCACCTGGCCTAAAAGAAGATGAGACTCCTCAGCAAATTGATTTATTTGCTAGGACCCACATAGTGCACTTCAGGTCACGTCTTCCTGAAGTATATTTCACCAATCTAATACCGAGGTACTATGTCTTTGATCCACCGTACATCTTCCTCACAAAGTCATTCCTCATGGCTACTTCCTTCACTGAAGATTTCCTTTGGTGCTTAATTACAACGCATAAGATTGCTATTGAATTCGTCACCAAGGACATTCTGGACCACCTCAATGATGATAACCAATGCAGATCATTTCTATGGAGTTTTCTAGAGTGGTTTGATGATATTACAGTATGGAGAAAGAGACTAAGAACCACCATCAACAATGAGGCTACACTAAGGCGTGACAACCAGTTATGTACAGAGGTCTACATCTTCCATAGACCTTATTTCTGCCATAGTCAATGTTTTCTCTCGACTCAGAATATGTATTACAGTTGGGGTATTTTCTATCTATCTGTTCGAGGAAACCTTCTTATGAGAGAACGATTAGTGGAACATTTATGTTTCATTAATAACTCGTCATTGCCTCCACGAACAAGACTTGCAGGCTTCCAGTCTCAACCTATTGAAGTCAACATAACTTCTATGACCATTTTGATGCAATCATCCACCATTGAAGTTTTTGAAGGACCATATGAACCAGAGCTACCTATAAATGATTCAACCATGGAAGAATTGGAGCGTGTGACACCTGTTCAGCCACCACTAGGATTTAATAAATACAGAGATCCTCCAAAGAACAACAGTGACTCTTCTTCTAAAGAAGAGTATTCATGGCTATACAACGACTGTAGTCCATACTACTACAAGCTTTTGGATGACAAGGGAACATGGACAAAAGTTGGAAGGCCCCCATCTCCACCAGAAGATAAAGGTTGAAGATTCGTGGAATGGTGGATGTATGTGCTGTCAAGATGCTCCGCCTCAAAAGTCGTGTGTTTACTTTCGGCTACTTTCTGCCTGTTACATGCTAAAGTAGTTTTTTTTATTAGTACGTGTTATTGTCGTGTTGTGTCGGCCAAACTGTTTTGGTCAGTTCAGTTGTATTATTAAAAGAATCATATTCTTTTTTTCTTTTTCTTTGTCGGCCAATATGTACATTTCCTAATTTGTCAATTTGTAATCCTTGAAGTCTATTTAAGGCTTCATTTATTCAATAACAAAACAGAGGCAATCCTAGAGAGGATTTGAAACAAAACATCAGAACTCTTTTTATGGCTTTCTAAGTTTTCTTTTCCTTTTATCAACTGAAATTCGATGAATTGTTGAGGAAATAAATTAGTTGTACTTGACAGCAACAATTCTTTGAGTCATCTGGTCATTACTATATAATGAAGATCTAAAAAATAAAGTACACATTAGGCGAAAAGAGAGTATGTATAACAAAAACATGAGGAGAAAGCTGTAAGTAAGGTGATCAGCCCTTTTGGTAACTTTCAACCGGTAAACCCAGAGGTTTCAGCTAATAAACCCTGAAAAATGCCCGACCAAAATACTCTCCATGAACGCGTTTTCAATTCCGAGAAACGAGTCGACTCACTACCGTCTCTACGAGTTCGCGAAACAGGCGCTCATCAAAATCTTCGTGCACCCATACGCCACCGTATGCGACTTGTACTGTGGCGGAGGACTCGACGCTGATAAATGGGACAGTGCCCAAATCAACCACTACATTGGAATTGGTACCAACATTGCCTTCACTTCCACTGTGCCATCGTTGTGTTTATAAAAGTTTCGAGCTTCATTTATTTTTTGTCTTTACTTCTGGTTGGATTATCGAATTATATGATTGAGAAGAACAATTGTAATTGTTATGGTGGTGAATGTAGATGTGGAGTCATCAGGGATAAATGAAGTTAGAGAAGCATGGGAGAGTCACAGAAAGAATTACACTGCGGAGTTTTTCGAGGCCGATCCTTGTGACGTGAGCTGCTTTTTTAGACTAATTCTTTTCGTAAAATGAATTCTTGTTGTTTCAAGTTGATAACTTTTTATTTCTTTTTTGTGTGTTCTTTGGTTATATGTATTAGTTTTGCCAAGTGTTTTGTGATATTTAAGAATAGAAAAAGTGGTAATGAGATTTGGATGTGTGTGTAGGGAAGCTATACAATTTTGAAGTTTTCTAAGTGAATGTTTTTGAATACAGAGACGCAAGGATGATATAAAGGGCGTAAGATATTAATATTTTACACTGTGCCCTACGTTTGATGCTTAGATCTTTTTAGTTATACACAGTTTAGCTGTTCTTGGTTATGCTGTTATACTAGTGTGACGGAGTGTTTGTAAAGTTCTAGATAGGGTTTTTTAATTTCTTTTTAATTTTTGAGATTCATGATTCACTCTTGAGGGCCAAAGATGAGCTATAATGAAAAATTTTCCCCCCTTTTCTTGACTTTCCCTTTGATTATAATTAAGTTTCTTTTCTAATAACCTTCTCTTGCATTTACTTTCCTGACAAAGCCATATATCATATTTTGACAGGAAAATTTTCAGACTCAGTTGCAAGAGAAGGCAAATCATGCTGATTTAGTATGCTGCTTGCAGCATTTGCAGGTTTGAAATCTATTGTTTTATGACCATCCTTCACATGATTTCATCGGTTCTTTACTGAATAAAGTATATTTATGATGCTTTCGTGTACTTTGTGTGCTATGGCAATTCTACTTGCAGTTGTGTTTTAAAACGGAGGAGAGTGCAAGGAAACTTCTACATAATGTTGCGTCTTTGCTTAAACCAGGGGGTTATTTTTTCGGTATTACTTCTGACTCCTCCACCATATGGTATGAGTAATGATTGTCAATGTCCAAATTGTATTAGGACTTGTATGTTTGTCTTATTTATTTATTTGCTGCAAAATATTTGTTTGTTTTGAGTTTCCTATCCTTTTATTGTTGCATAAATACTATATTTTTTTGTTGGTCTGAATGATGTGCTAATTCTTCATTTTAGGAGTTGTTACATTTTTTGTCCCCTTAGAACTCCACTTTCTGTCACTGTTTTACTTGATAATTGTTGTTTTGTTTTTCTGTTGAATTAAGAAACTATAAACATCATTATTCATATTAATATGACATATCAGGGAAAAATATCAGAAGAATGTTGAAGTATACCACAACAAAAGTGACAACATTAAGCCTCCCAATTGCATTCGGTCAGAGAGCTATATGATCACCTTTGAAGTTGAGGAAGAGAAGTATGCATATGCCTATATTTTCATTATTCTTATTTGTTTCTACGTGGGTAATTTCATTCTTATTTTAGTTTTTTGACATTTTTCTGTCCGTTCCAGGTTTCCATTTTTTGGAAAGAAATACCAGTTAAAGTTCGCTCATGATGTCTCTGCTGAAACCCACTGCTTAGTTCATTTTCCTAGCTTTATTAGGTTGATTCTATTGCTACTTATATTGAATTGTACATGTATGATATATTGCTATTGTTGATTGATGTGTGGGCATAGTATGTATTGAGTTTCTGATGTGAGCCTTTGGCCTGCCCATGTAATTTACAAATCTATTCATCCCTTTACAGTTAATTGGTCACCATTCGTGCAAAATTTTTATCTCACTGCAAGATGAATCAAAGTTTAAATTACATTTATATAAGCTAAAACATGCAAAAAGAAAAGGAAGAAGAAAATCATAAAGAGCACACAAAACAACAATAGATTGTATTTTGGATGCCACCCTTGATATGTTCTTTATTTTGACAGTTAAAGTATATGCATTCAGGTTGGCAAGGGAAGCTGGTCTGGAGTACATAGAGATTCAAAACTTGACAGAATTTTATGATGATAACAGGTATTTCACTGTGCTTATCATTTCTATATCTCGTAACTTCGCAGCTTCAAGTCAAACTTTATCTGGCATTTATTTTAGCCGACTAGTGCAAGTATCTATGGATAAACACTTAAGTTTTGTTTTTGATATGTTCGAAGAATGCAATTTGCAGGCATGCTGATTAATGCTGGTCCAAACAATGTGGATCCCGGAGGACGACTTCTTCCTCGATCATTTGATGTGCTAGGTGCAACATTAATTTTCTTTTCAATACATGAGGTCTTAATCAGTTAATTGTATTTCAGTATTCTCATTTTTGTTCTTCCAATTTTCAACACAGGTCTATATACCACATTCATATTCCAAAAGCCTGACCCGGACATTGCTCCCCCTCTAACAACCCCGCTATTGCAAGAAGATAGCTACAATCTCGATGAGGCAAGTACTTTCAGTTCATTAAAGCCTATGAGTAAGAAATTCGACATTTTCGGCTATACCAGTTTCATCATGGAGTTTTTTAATCATGCTTTCTGCTATTAACAAACAAGAATTATCGGAATCTTCCAAAGCTTTGTTCCCAAGTCCTGAATCCTGATTTGTTTAGCGTACCTTTGTTGTTACAGAGAGAGTGGCAAGGAACAGTATGGCGAGATGACGAAAGGACTTTACCAGTACAACATACAGAACCCCTTATTGGACTAGGAAATATAAGTGAACTGAAAGGTATTCTTGGTCCTGGACCCGCTGATTTACGCTTCTCAGAGGCATTATAACCTGATGATTAATGCAAGCTAGGGATGCTGCAAATAATTGTTGTCCGATTCTGACGGCTCTGTTCAAGAAATTCTCCAGATACTCTGATGTAGTTTCAGGGACTTGATGTCATAGTTTGCTTGATATGGGGCATATTTCAAGTACTTACCGACAAACGTTTATGACATTTGGCTGTTTGCGATGTTCTTTGTACATCAGTAGATTGTGGATTTACGTTATCGATTAATGCTAAGAAGTAAGTTTTCCATTCATAAGGGTTATAATTTCTTCAAAATGCAAAAAAAAAGGGTTATAATTTTTTGAAAATGCAGTATCCAAATCTGATTAGTAGTCGACTGCCACAAACACGGGATGCTGCTTCCGCGAAAGCTTAGAACTACAGGATAATACACTGAAAATCGGAAAAGTAAACCTCTACTTAATCTTCGAGTTCAATGATCTTCACGACTGATGCATCACCAACTTTCTGACATACAACTACCCAATCATGCGATTTGATGAAACCGGCAGCCTTGCCATGTTCTAATGCCATTTTCAGAACAGATTCATTTGTTGCATTGGTCGATTCGGACTGCAAAACAAACCACATTATTACTTGTTATGAAGAACTTAGGACAATGATATTCTCCTCATTTTGAGTTTATTGCATAGTTAATTAAGAGAAAATCAAGTGAGCAGATGCGTCATCATCAACCAATGGAAGTTATATTAGTCATTCTAATTTCTAAAATCAATGTCAACAGAAATCACCAGAAACCTTAAAAGTAACCTTAGCTTGTCACTTAAATTTGAAGAATCAGAGATGCAAGTAACTGAAGAAAGAATTTGTGAAT
>CAODLS012127569.1:0-22768 GCA_948243855.1 Flueggea neowawraea
TTAGTCCTTTTGTCTCCGATATCTATATTAAGCATAAGGTATGGTCACATGTCAACCTTATATACTTAATGCGTTTCTTGATCCCAAGTAGATTGATATACAAATGACATTGATAAACCCTTTCATCAATTCATTTGAGTATGCATACATTCCATCAACCCTACTCATCAAGTGGCTTAAAGATATCACTATTCATAAGAGGAACAAATTCATCACCCTCACTATCACTCCTCCATAAGATTCATGGCATATCCAATCATAGCCTTTATTGTTACCCTGTTACGGATAACATTTGACTAAGTCACACCACGCGATTTGTAGGAGTCAATAGTGAGTTTCAGTCAGAGGACTCAAACATCACCACTGTATGAAAGCTACTTTTGACATTGATCCATGAGGTGCTTTCATAGCGGCTCAGTCCAATACATGTTCCCTAACATGTATCTATGTTCTAAGTGATATCCCATATCTATAATCATTAAAATGTGATTATCCTCTTAGCAACATAATAACCTTGACTTGTTATCATTCCCATGATAACAATCGATTAGGGACACTTAGAATATTATTCCTTTTACCTTATGGTTTTACTATCAAGTCACACTCGATGACATAAGGAAGAATAAACTATTCATGGAAATTTTATTGTCATAAACAATATAATATTTCATAGATATGAAATAAAATGTCTCTTTATTAAATAATAAATGTAATGACAATATATATCAATGATTGGACTAGGGCACAAAACTAACAATAGGCTCAACAATCTCTCTCTTTCTGATGATTACAAAATATTCATGAATTTGAACATCTATTCGCCATTGACAAATGATTTGATCAAGGATTTCACTCTTTGTCACTTAGTTAATTTAATAAAGCAATATACATGATGCTTAAATCAAGATTGATACCACTAATAAAAATTCAAGAAACCTTTTTCCCTTTTTGTAATAATAAAAAAGAATATGCAAAATATGCCATACTTCCCTTTTTAAAAGAAAAGTAATCAAAATCATGTAACAGATATAACTCCCCCTAAGTAAATGCATTTTGCAAAGAAATTATTTAGGAAGCAAAAATCCCCCTATTTGTCTCAAAACATGCATAATAAATATCAAATAATATCTCCCTTTTTAAATTTGAAAAACTCAATGTATGCATGCTACCACTTGAAATAAACACTTTGCAACCAATTCAAATATGCATATAGCACATCAAACAACATATCGACATTCAAGCATACAATAGCGTAATGGTATGAAATCAAATCAATGCAATAAACTATATTCAATCAACAAATAATCAATTTTCATATATACAAAATAAATAAAATTTAGCAAAGTTTAAGTTCAAGAATGGGTTACCACTTTTATATTCCTCTCCTTATCTTTGATTGCGTCAAGGACAAGCCTCGAATTTCTTTATTTGCATCATCACCACTGCTTGTGCTTGTGTCATCAACTTCAATGTCACGACCTGTTATCGAACCATGATCGGCATACGAGGCGAACTGAACAGTATGCTCGACAGATCCCCCACAAGCCTCGGAGAACATAACATATATCCAAAAGTCTTTTTATTAGATAGCTTATTAATCTTATAAAATAACTTAACATATATAAAGTTTTTAAGAAAAGTCTTCTTTAATAACAAGACATAATTACAAAATTTAAATACAAAAAAAATATTTATAAGTAAAATATTTAAACCATAATTTTATCAAATAAAAAACTATAACCCGCTACCCAGTGTGGAGCTTATAACATAATAGAATATTGGGGCCTGAACAATGGGCACTCACTTCTGATAAAGATGTGTCACTGAAGGCCAAAAAATCTACTGATACAAACACTGAATAACCTAAAAAATGTTAAGGAAGGGGGTGAGTAAAATCAGTGACGAAACAACACTCTAGATCTCCTTTGGGACCTCACATAAATTATTTTTAAAACAGTTCAAAAATACCACATGCAATTTTAAGTGTGTATACTTATACATGCTAAAATATTGTAATACTTCTAAAATTCATTTCGAAATCGTTCGCAAACAAAGCAGCCAGCAGGCAGTCAGACATACTAAATATATATATCAGATATCATATATCACATATCAGGAAAATATATGGGACCAAAAAGACAAATATATAAAAGGTGTGGTCTACGCCACTAATCAGAAACATAGATAGAGTGTGTGTGTTTGACCGGATACACGGTTACCAAAATACCTGGTAATTGGGCATTGCTAGTGCATTGGTATACCAAAGGCCACGTTTACCCTTGTAACGTAGGTGCCCCATATCAAACTGTATATATATCATAACATAGCAAACAAGCATGCAAAGTAGAAATTATTTTGCAAAAAATATTTATATTTAATATTTATAAGTGCGAAATTCATGCCGGTCCTTGAGGTTTAGTGATATCTCTCTCCCGGTCCCTACGAGTTCTAAAATAGTCGCTCCGCTCTCTGGACCTTAACACTGTCAGTCAAACTTAACAACAAGCATAAAAATACTAACTTGCCCTCTAATTTTAAAAGAATTTACCAAATAAATTGAAACAAACCAAACCAATCCCTAACCCAACCCAAAACTACATGATCTCTCCCTCTAACCCAAAACACAACCTAGCCTAACTCAAAACCCAAAACCACACACTCTCTCTAACCCAAACTATAACCTAACCTAACCTAACCATAAAAACAAAACAAAATCGATCGATCTCCCTCCCACGCTCCTCTCTCTCTCTAGTGACTAAAGAGTGCAAGTTTTCTGGTGCAAGAAATTGAAGGAAAGCACCATATGTCATTGATGCAAAATGACCAACAATGCTTTGCAATTGTTAAGTCTAACTGAGGATCAAAATCATTGTTTCAAGCATACTAAAACCTCTAATACTGCTCAAGCTACTTTATTGCAACTTACCAATTTTACAAAGTACAAAGGGAAACAATAAATCAACAAATTGGATTCAACCACGATATACCTATTCGAATTTCATTCACAATCGAAACCATTGCTTGCTCATACAGATCTACAAACTTGAACTAACTCATTTTTTTCTTATTTTTTGTAACTAAATTGTAACTTCTAAGCAAAGAGAAATATGATGAAATTCTATTTTTTTCAACAGTTTAGAGGAAACAGATACAAATTAATTCAAATTAGTACTGGGATTTTCAAGAATTCTTCTTCACGTTTTTGGGTTCGATCCCAACCGATCTATCGAACCTAAAACTAGATTGGCTTCATCTTCGATTTTCTCCGATTGATATCCCATGGGGCTCCACTTACGGTGGCGAAAGTTGGAGAACTTAGGGTAAGGGTTTCATAAGAAGGACTTGAACAGAGTTAGGGTTTCATGGCGAATCCAACCTGCAAGGTAGTCACCGATGGGAAGATCGAATTTGTTGCCTTCGTCCTCATTGATTCCCTCACTTACCTCCCGCTTACTGTCGGGCATCGCCTCTGCCATTAGTAGCTCATTATATTCCTTGGTTTTGTGGATTGTGCAGTCGACTCAGCTCTCGTTGCTGACATCGCCTCACGTCGATAAGTCGTGCACTGAGGAGATCACTAACACTGTTATTGCGGTCTTTTTTTGGTTACTCTGTCGCACGCATTTGCTCTCTGGCCACACCTTCTCGACTTCTAGGTGGCTTCGATCAGATGCCTCATTTTGGAGATTGTTGGTAGAGAGAGGGAGAGAGAGATGTAAAGGAGAGAAGGAATGATGTTTGGGTTTTTTAGATAGAAATGAGTGGTAAGTTTGGGCTGATACATTTTTTTACAAAGGTGTGGGTTTTGATTTTGATTTGGTTTGAGCTGAGGGTAAAATGGTCATTAGATGTTGAATATTAATGAGAGTATGTGCCACATCGGCAAATCCAACGTGGCAGGTTAAAAAAAAATTAACGGTGTTAAGGTATAGGGAGCAGGGCAGCTATTTTAGAACTGGTAGGGACCGGAAGAGAGATATCACTAAACGTCAGGGACCGACATAGATTTTGCCTGATTTATAAATATAGGAAATCAGATATATAATACTAAATATTAATTGTCGCATAAGTCAGATTATTATTTTAGCCAGACCATTAATTATTCAGATTTCAGAATAAATTCGAATACATCAAAAACATATAAGGTTTAGAAGATACAACCTATGTGTCTAAAGCTACGATCTCACTCACATCGATGTCCAAGCAAAATGGTCCAGTCACGCACCACTGTTTGGCGGCTGGTCACGCTGGCACAAAGAAGATGAAACAAACATATCAAAGGAATATCAAAATATGGTACGAGTATTGTGGTAATAGAGAACGCATGAAATGCAAATGCAGATTCTTGTACGACGTCGAAAAACCTATTTCAATAAAAGATCTATCACTCACGACTCGGAAGCCGAACATCTCATAAAATTACAATTTGGTCCCTAAACTTTTGCAAAATTACACTTAAGTCGCTAAGATCTCAAAAGATTATAGATCAATCCTCAAACTATTCTGAATTGTTAATCAGTCCTCAAAGCATGCAAAATGTCAAAACTGATCCCTTTGGCACAAAATTACCCAAAAACACCCAACTCTTGATTCAAATGATATAAATCATTTCAAAGCACCTACATTGACTATAATCAACCTTCTAAACACGAATCTACATTTGGTTTCATCAAAACAACTCAAAATCTTTAAGAAATTGGTCAAACCTGAATCAAACTCGAGCCCATTCGATAACTCATCAAATCTTTCAAAAGAAAGCTTGATTCATGTATTTCTAACCCTTATGTATCATAATCTAACATCCATTAACACCCATTTTGATATATTCATTCAAACACGAGACCCACATGCAAAATCATTCTTCAAACTAAATCTGAATTTCAAGCATGAAAATGAAGAAAAGAAGATATTAGAGATGTTTTCTTACCTCAAGAATCCAAATGGGAGAAATAAGGTAGCATTGGAAGAGTGTTTTGAACCGATTTGTTGGGGAGAGAGGTGAAAATGGAGTCTGAAGGCCGAGAGGGTCGGGTTTAGGGGTATATAAAGACCCCCAGACAAAAACGGTGCATTTCATGATTTCTTTTCATGGCTTACTATAGCTACATCCCTTACTCGATTTAGATTTGCCCAAAAATGGTCCTGGAAGCATGGCTTACTCGAATAACACATATATTTACTTGAGTTAGTTAAGTCTTGTTTAACTCGAGTAACATAATTGGTTTACTCGAGTTATCTAGGTGGCATACAATTCGAGTAACATAATTGTCTTACTCTAGTTAGATAGACCCCAGATCACTCGAACACCTCTTATTGATTACTCAAGTTACACATTATTTCAGGGGCTCAACAACACCTAATCTTGAAAAATATGATCATTAAACACCATCAGCATCTACTTATCATCATTAACATCATTAATTATCATCCCAAATACCTAATCATCACCAAAATATCCAAGGATCAAATTGGAGTTGATCGGATAGCTACAGGGAATCAAGTCAGAAACGACAGGGTGTTACATTCAAGAATTCTTCTTTTTCTCCTTTTTTCATGTTTCTCCAAGAATGGACAATCCAGTTTTACATGTCTGAGTTCATGAGACTCATAGCAAATGAATTTGTTCTTCTTTTTGTTTACCATCTTTGCATCTCTTTGTTTATTGAGGAATTTTTAGAATTTTCTTGTGATATTTCACATCTTCAAAATTTTCTTAGGGAGTATAATTGCAGGAAAGACATTTAGAGGCATATTTATTTGCCAAAATTTTGAAGAATGGGTGAGGTGACAATCTGGCCAGGGAGATGTGCATCTTATAGGGAACAAAAATGTATCCTAAAATTAGTAAAACAATTTATCAAATTATGGACAGAAATATTAAAAAATTTCACAATAAAGAACTCCAACTTACTAGAGATTTTTTCTAATTAAAATTTATTAAAAAAATAAATTATAAAGTAGTAGATTAGTATAATAAGAAAATCTCACTATTCAAAATGCTTTTAAGCACTTACTAAAATTTTAGTCAAGAAAAATTATTTCTCATGCTAATCAGAAAATTGTTTGTCCAACTTATCGATAATTCTAATTTTGATCCCAACTACCTAGGTACACTTTTAAAATTTCAACTTCTTCACTCTATTTGCCCAATTAATCAAACCCTTTCTGTTTTTTTTTTTAATCAAAATGGACCACTTGCCATTATCTAAAAATGGTTGTACTAATGAAAATCTTGAGATTCACAACACCACTTGCCAACATGTAGAAGGAATGCATATTGCCAACCCAAAAGACCACAAAAACAAATTCATATAATAAAATACAGGAGGAAGGGCCAGCTTAAAGAATGTGAGTTAATTGTTTTGTAGTTGCTGACATCTTATCCCTTGAATTGAGAAGTAGGGTTAACCCACTTATGATGATTGAGTGCACGTTGCCCACGTTCACCTGTTTTATTCAGTGAATTGATTGATGTGTTTCTTTTTTCTCTCCTCTAATTTCCTTTCTGACATTTATTTTTGGCAGCTATTCTCTCTGATATTTCTTCACCCTTCCTTCTTCTTGTACACTGTCTCTTTTTTTTTCTTCTTTTTTTTTCCTTTTCTTCCTGGTGAATTAATACCAAAATCTTTTCCCTCAGCTTCAATTGAAAATAGCTTAAATTTGGGTTAATTATATATAACTCCTCCATGTTTCTATTAATTGGAAACTTGATCGTTTTAGTTTAAAAACACATATTTCATATAGCAGATTGGTCATTTTGTTAATTTTCTTTTAACTTTTCGAATAAATGTAAACTTATTCTGTTGGCTCTTCAATTTGTGTTTATCCTACTTTTGGTACATCCTAGTTCCCAATTATAGGGCTTGTTTGGAAAGTATAAAATTAAACAAATAATAAGTTTTTAAATAATTTAAAAATAGAAAGAATAACTTTTATTAAAAAAAATGTTAAATTTTATATTCTGAAAACATGCTAATTATTGTGGTTTTCAAACAAAATATCTAATACAAAGAACCAATATTACATTTGTCAACGACTTTTGAGACCTCTTTTATCACCTATAATGAATGTTTAGCAAAATCTCAACCTTTTAGCTTCTATCAACTTAGCCTTAGCTCATTTTTTTGCTCTTAATGTGCTCTTAATCTAATATATCAGATTTGGAAAAATGGATAAACACTCAATATTTTATAACATATTATCATAGGAAAAAAAGAAAGTAGCATTCTCAACTCTTGATTCTCTAAAAGGGAGGTTTATTACGTAGTTGGTGTTCATTTGGTGAATAGTATTGACCGGCTTCTCGTAAGCGCATGAGAATCGATTGTAATAATAAAAACCAAAGGAGTATTCCTCAGGTATCGTCTTCATAGGAAACATGTCTAAATGTGATCAAATGAGAAAACAAAATTAATTAAAAGCATCAAGGGGTTTGTTTTGGGGGTTTTAGAAATAAATTCAAGCAAGAATTTAAAAACAAGAAACTCAATGATAAGAAAACGTTAGGGCTTTCGAGATAAACCAAAGATCTAGTTGCCTAATAGATGAAATTGGGTTTCAAGAAATAAGTGTAAGTGTTCTCTCCTCATGAATCACTCAAGGCATCTTTCAAGGTCATTCAAATCATACATACACTTCCTATGAGGGTCTTTTCAGTCTCAAATAGCCAAGTTAGGCCCATTAGGTTCATAGAGGAATTTCATTGAACACCTTTTAGGCAAAAGTATATTTTTATCCTAAAATATACAATTTTTATGCTTGTAAACCTAATCCAAACTTCATTTTTCAATTCATCACGTAAGCTCATCAAAAACAACATTGTAGTAGTTAAACACAACATCATTCAATAATCATCAAGTCATAAAATCAATCACTATC
This sequence comes from Flueggea neowawraea, assembly GCA_948243855.1. Taxonomy (NCBI): domain Eukaryota; kingdom Viridiplantae; phylum Streptophyta; class Magnoliopsida; order Malpighiales; family Phyllanthaceae; genus Flueggea; species Flueggea neowawraea. Next base: position 7,882 of record CAODLS012127569.1, read on the forward strand.
AATAGATTTAGCAATAAAAACATCATTAACAATATATTCGATAATAAAATCACAATACCCAAAATATAAATCATCCATTAAAGCAACATCAATCTAATGTCCACATCTCTAATACCCTAACAAGGGTTTAAGCTAACATGTTTAGAAAATAAAACATCAAACAATAAATGTAAATTCTAAAAATGATTTCTAAACAAAGAAAAAGGAAATCAAAAGGAAAAATTAAGCTTCTCTCAAGAGATGACAAGAGCCCTTTTTAAATCCTTTTTTCTTTCCTCTTCAATGCTAGAATCCTACTTGGAAATTGATGAGAGAATTATTCTCTTTCTTAATGTGTGTGTGTCCAAGGTTGCCTAAAATGTTATAGAAGAAGAGTATTTATAGTCCTCTTAGTCCCCCATAAATCCTAGCAAAGTCCTTCCAAAAATGCCATTGAGGTGTGCTTTGGGCCCCACAAGTTGTGCCTTTTTTTGACACATTTTATCTCTCAAGAGCGTCATCACGGGCAGTCTTACGGTTGTGACTCAGTGACCGTGATTGAGTCACGACCATTCTTCTTCTTCCATCATAGCCATGAGCCATGACCATGAGATCATCACGATCACCATCACGTTAAAAATTTTCTTGCATTATAATGCCCCGTCCGTTCCAATTGGAGTTTTGTAGCCTTTTGTTCAATTTTGACATTTGATTTCGTTTTTGAACCATTAAATTGGTGCTTTGGGTGACGAAATTTGATGGATTTGAGTTGGATTTCGAACTGTTAATCTCGTTTGATGTTTGTTCGATTGATTGAATTGTTTTCAGGAGATAAAGTTACATTTTTGGGAGCCCACGAACAGGAACATGGTCCAGCACCTTGACCGTGTCTTGAGGAGGCACTGACCGTGTAATTTAAGCCAAGACACGGACGACAAACTCGTATCTGTGTCTTGTGCATCCCATTCATATCTTCATTGGTTTGGTTGTGTTCTTAATTTTAAGTGAGCAGGGCGTGACACGGGGAGAGACATGGTCTTGTCTCAGCCCGTGTCTTACAAAAATTAGACGAAAATCACTAACACACAGTCGTTTTGCCTTGTTCTTTCTATATAAACCCTAATCCGACCCCTCTTCCTTCCTTATTCGTTCTCTCTGTTGTTTCTCACTCTAAAACACCCAAATCTCTTCCATTTTGATCCTCCAACACCTCTCCATCCTTCCTTGAGGTAAGATTATGATTCTCTCTTGATTTTCTTCCATTTTCATGCATTTATTCTTGTTGAAGGCTTGTTGAATGAAATGGGTTTGTGTGGACTAAGGATTCAGATTTGAACTTGTTTAGGGAGAATGTAGGTTGGATTCTTGTTGTTTGTTGATGTATTAACATGGGGGAGCCAAATTTGTGGTTGGTTTGGTGTTTTGGAAGAGAATGGATGTGGGTTTGATTTGGAGTTGGGTAAATTCAGAATTTTGGAAGAAAATGTTGATTTTTGTGTTGTTTGATGCTAATAAATGATTGGGTTATGTTCTAAAGAGTGTTAGGAAGTGAATGGTATTCTTGGAAATGGTTGGAATCGAGTGGAACGAAATTAGGGACCATTTTTGTAATTTGTCATTGGGGCCATTTGTGTAATTTTGCATATAAGGACCAAGAATGAAATTTGGATTATGTTTAGGAGTGAATTGAATATTTTGAAATATTTGAGGACTTTTTGGTAATTTTAGAACACTTTGGGGACTAACTTGTAATTTTATGAGTTAGAGACTACTTTGCAATTTTTGAGAGTTTGAGAACTTATTTGGTAATTTTGACTACTGGGTAACTTGAGGATACTTTTGGGGACTAATTTGTAATTTACCAAGTTTTGAGGAATAAATGTTAATTTTACGAGATGTTCGATTTTTCGAGGTTATAGTGTTGGATCTACGATCAAAATAGGTTTATGAGGGTTTGAGTCTACATCTGCATATCATACATTCAGTTTACCATAGTGTCGCAGTTTGACAATTGTCTTATATAATTGTTTTAGTTTCGTATTGTGGTCAGTGAGGTTAGCCGACCACCAGTGGTACGTGATTGAGCCATTCAGTTTGGATTTCCAGGTAAGTGGAATGACAACTTCAAACACATAGGTTGTTTCTTCTAAAGCTATATTGTTTTTTATGCATATGAGCTTTTGCATGTAATTTGGAATTACTAAAAAATCGAAAAAATCCTAAAATTTGACTTACATGGAAAATCTGCTCTGAAATTTATTACGTTTTTGTAATAAATATTTTCTTGGATTTTGATGGTTTGTGAAATAAATATTATGTTTTAATATTTATTATGGTTTCGATAATAAACCCTATGTTTTGAATTTTAAGATATTTTTTATTAAAAAAATGTTATGTCTGGATTCCAGAATATTTTTTGAAACATGTGTTTGTTTTTGGGATTAAATTTATTTTCAGAATAAATACTTTGTTCAATATTTTGAAATATTTTCGCTAATAAACATTTCGGTTGAACGTTTGATATATTTGGTAAACAAGATGTATGTTCGGCATATTGCTTGTTTGGATATTTTTAAATAAATGTCTGCATATATTTTTGATAGAATATTTTGATATGGGACACCTTTGTTATGAGAGTAAACGTACCCTTTGGTATACCAATATGAAAGCTCAGTTTACCAGGGTAGATAGTAACACTCAGTTACCAAAATAGGTGGTAAACTGTGTCTAGCTAGCACACTTGACTGTATGATTTAGTGGCAGAGTCCACATATGATTTTGGCCTTAGGCATAACTGTGTGAACATCCCTTGGCTCTGTGTGAATCTTGATACCAGTCTCATGCCAAATTATTTTGACTATGATAATATTTTTGATTTTAGTACAAATGGTAAATTTTTGCATGAGTGCATGAAAAGAGTTTATACTCGTTTTTGGACACGTCTGGTAAATAATTATTGTTGGATACCCTCTTTTGAAGTAATTTGGAATTTCTCTCTGAAAATATTTTGGAAAATCTCCTAGAATTATTTTGGAATTATTCTCGGTAAATATTTTGGGTAAACGAAAATGAATTTTGGTAAATTTTTTGAAAGGGAAATATTTTTTCTATTTCTTATTCTGGAAACTAAATATTTTATTCAAGAGAAATACTTAGCTAATCTGTATAACCGTTTGTTGTCTGCCGTGGTTGCGAAGGATTTCGAAACGAATTTCAGGAACTATTATATTGTATATAGAGTGTATATGTATGTACACATATATCTGCATGTGATATTTTTGAACTGTTTTCAAAACAATCTTTGTGAGACACGTAGCAGGCGATCTGAAGTGTCGTTTCCTCACTAAGGTTCTTACCCCTTTCTTTTCTGTCTATGTTCTTTTGTTCCTTATTGCAGACGATTTTGATTGATTGCGATCTATCGGCATTTAACACCTGGAGTCGTTATGCAATTGCAGTCAGTACCCTATTGTACGGATCTTAGTTTCTGTTATGTTAGATGCTCTACACCGGTAGTAGGTTATGGACATTGTATCTATTAACAAAATGGTTAAATTGTTTTTAGCTATATTTATTTATTTATTTAGTATTTTAATATTACAGGTTTATTTTATTATTATTCTATAATACTACTTTCAAAACTTATTATCTATTAAACATTTTTAATATGACTAATAAGCCGGTTAATAATGAAAAATTTGGGTATCTGTTTTGTTCTCCGAGACTTGTGCGAGATGGGCTGGACACCATTAAACGGTTCACTTCCTACGTCCGTCATGGTTCAGAAACGGGTCGTGACATGTATTCTCTTATCTTTTTCTCTATTTTTTATTTTTTTGTGTGTGTATTTATATGTTTAGACCCCAACATCACACTCGTATGGTCCAACTTTAGGGCGGAACACATACCTTGTTGCTCTGTTGGATCTCGATGTTTGATGCAAGCATGGAGATTGAGAGGAAGTGTGCCTTGAGGAAATGATCGCTGAATGATGGCCATCAACTCATTGAAATTGCAATTGTTCTCCTCCTTCTGACTCTGCATTGCTTTACAACCGTTCAAGCAAAATAGTAGACATGATAATTCTTGATGCTCTTGCTCCTCTAGAAGCCTTGATATGCCTTTGATGATTGTCTTGATCACCTACTTTTTGACTACCGGCCACTTGAGATGGGATGACTTGTCGCTTTTAACAGACTACACCACTTGTTATTCTCTTATAGCTTAACATTATGTTATTATTGAAAAGTGTTTTCAAGTTTTGGTACCTGCACAACAGTTTACAACCTACAAGTAATAGAAAAAGAGGCCGAGGTCCTCGTCTCTGAATCACCTCAACAATAAAGTCAACAATTAGACAGAGACAATATTCTTTTATGAGTTACTCAGTTTTAATTTGATAATTAGAAATATTTACAGAGAGTTAAATTATAAAATTACAGGTAGGTAAGGCATGCCTGGGACTTAATATCCCAGGTTCACTTTGGGTGGGAGGGGTTTGGATAGTAAATTAGAATCTGCATCTAGTGAGGCTCCTATGTACAAAAAAAATTATAAAATTACACATACTTAAATTATGAATTTACATAGACTTAAATTATAAAATTACAATATTAACTTTTCACTTTGGTGTAATTAATGCCTAGTTAACGTGTCCCTCTTTTTTTCAAAAAATACTTTTTAAAATTTTGACACATATATTAAAAAAATAATTGAATTATATTAATTATAGTAATAATTTACTATATTATCCTTATTTATTTTAGTGGAGATAGTTAGAATGTAGTTATTCAAAACAATTAAGAGGAGGATAAATATAAAAAAAAAATAATTTTTTTAATTTTATAAATTATTATTTATTTTAATAAAAACAAATTTATTTAAAAAAATACTCAAAAAAAGGATGGAGCAATAACTAATGTTTCAATAAATTTTATTAATACAAATCAAATGGTAATTTTTTTAATTTTTTTTAAAAGATGTTCACGAGAGAGTACTATTTTGACATCGACAAGGAAAAATAAGAAAAGGAAGGGCTTTAACTAATGAACTAAACAAGTTTGGCAACAACATCGATGTACACAGACTTTCCATAAATTCCCTGTTTCACTTTACTCGAGAAGAAGGTGAAAGAAAAGTCGGTCAAATCATAACTATGCGTGGAATAACGAGCTGCTAAGAACCATCAAGCAGTGAAGCACACGTGAAGCATCCCTGCTGCATCTCCATTATTCTCCATCAAATTAATACTACTGTAGCTACTGAAGTCTGAACTCTCGGCCCATGCAAAAGCTATCTATAGGAGTGGATCCCTTACCTTATCCTCAATTTCCCTTCTCGAAATTTTAATCTTATGATAAATGATTTACTTTTTGTCTTTTAAAATTTTAGGTTATGATCTTTACAAGGATGGCAGAACTTTGATAGGTAAGAACTCAGAAATTTTAGTCTAAGGGATTAGAATTTTGGAAGGCATATAATTACGTAAAGTAAAATATCAATTCAATAAAAAATTTAGACAAAGTCGATATATTGTTACAATAATTATTTAATGACTTAATCCATTTTTTTATATCAGTTCATTTAGACCATGGTTTCATTTTATGTTAATTTATATAATAAATATTGTGAATTATTTTAAGGAATGACCAACAACCTCCTAAAATTCGGAACTATACAACGTCGCAGCGAAAGACTAAAGTGGTAGGGCCATTTGGGAGTTTACACACGGATGATAACCACGATTCAGTGGAGATAATTGAGACGGACGAGATGATAAAAACATAACATGATTTTATCATATCCTCACGTTATGGACAAAGTGCGGACCAAGGCATATGGTACGTGAAAAACCCTCGCACAACTAGGAGTTCTTACAAAAGAAGCGCAAGAAGACACTCTTTAGACATTGGAATGCAACATGGTTGATGATTTAGCCGAAACTCTTTATTGTTTTGATAAATCGATGCTCAAAATTTTATTCCTCTAGACCGAAAGATTATAGTTGAAGCTCTTTAAGTTATACTTCTTAGATCTATTGCTTTTTACACCTTACTTTTTTTTATAAGAGCAAATTTCCGAGCACTCTATATAAACTTTTTTCTTGTTTTTTAGAACATTATTTATTCTAGATGAATAAAATTCAAATATTCAAGAATAACCACTTATCAAAACAATATTATGAATTATTTAATGTTAATCTCATCCTTTCACCACAAGATAACATGCAATTACCGCTAAATTTTCTCGCAAGTTCACGAGAGAATTGTCAAAAAGACAGCGGCAAAACGATATCTTGCTAGTTTTGACCTCTTTATGAAAAACATTCGCGATAAAACTTTTCCTCTTCCCTTGTTAAGGTCAAGAAATTGTTGCTAGATTTTAGCGGGAAGCTTAATGCTGAAATTTGACAAAAGTCTTGCCATAGTAACGAGAAAATTTGGCGAATTATTTTTATTTTCTCAGCTAGATGATAGGGAATTAGCACAAAGTTTGGCGCCAAAGTACAGCGGTTATTGGTTGACTTTGTCACCGAGTTTCTCACTATGTGGTGAGATAAATAGAGTCAAATAAATGTTTATTCACCAAACTCTCAGCTTGTAATACACCCACCCTCAACAAAAAACCACCATATAGTGAATCAGCTCATTTTTCATTTAATGTATTTGCAATTCAAGGTTCAATATAAATTTTGAGTTTTGATTTAATTCATGTTATTGTTTTGTCAGATCAACAAATCATATAGTCAATATATTAAATGATTTGGAATATATAGTATGTGATTTGTTGCAATATTATCTTATTACTTTGAATATGTTAAAATAATGTGTTAAAAATAATATTGTATCAGATGTATACATAATTTATTGAAATAATATTTGATTTTATAAATGAGTTAAAATATTTTGTCCAAAAATAAATTTGAGTGGTGTTGAAGGTGATGCGATGTTGTGGTTGGGTTAATATTCGCCGACAAACATGTAGTTGATTGTATATGATTTTAAAAAAATGGGTTGTCAATATGGATCAAGAGACGTGTAATTGAATTTATGAGACATTAAAAATGGGTGTATACAACTTATAAAAAAAAGGGTCGTACAACCCATAGTTTGTTGTTGGAATGGATCAATTTTTTGAGTTCCACCTGATAGTTCATATTGAACTTTCTGTAGAGCCCCTCTTGTTTAAACCTGGTTTAGTTAGCTAGGTTAATTTGAGAATCTTTTGGAAAAAATAAAATATTTAGAGTTAAATGAATTTTTTTATGATATATAAAATTTCAATTTTAATGTTTTTGAATTTTGGAGACTTTGAAGGAATTTCTAGAGTGCTTTATCATTAAAAATCAATTCAAAAACTAGTTGGCCGACTTAAACCAACCTTAAACACTTAAAAAATAGATTGCATAGGTATGTTGCAGTGAGTAGATTTGGGTTCTTAAGTGAATAATCTTATCCAAAATAGTTATAATTAACCTACAAGACTCGAGAAGATTTGGGAGCCTAAATCAAAAATTTGATGTTCTTTGTAAGTGCTAGTATAAACAAATAGTACTTGAATAGTGGGTGTTGGCACCACATTACCGGAGACAAGACCAAGTTCTTGTAATTTTATGGCATAAATAATAGAGTTATCCTTGAATCTTCAAAATCCATAATACAAAATGTTTGAGGTGATAAACCTTGTTTGTTAGTAAAAGAAGTTAGCTTACGTACAACTGATTTGGTTGATGGTAGGTCTTTCAATGAAAAAAAAGTATTGTTGCACTTGATGATAATTCTTCATTGTGACATAGAAGATTAGCATATGCTAGCATGCATAATATATGTAAACATGTTAAAATTTGGTTGATGGTTTTCGCAGCCTAAAATTTGAGAAAGATATGTTTGTGATGCATACATAAAGGAAAAACATGTGAAATCATCTTTTCATAGAAAAAAAATGCGATTTCGGACACGAATTTGTTTGGTCTTACAATTATTATGATCTCAGAAGGAAAACAATATGTTTTGTTGTTGTAGATGATTATTCTGGGTATACACTTCTTCTACACAAAAATGAAGCTTCAGTGTATTTTCAAAATTTAGCAAAAAGATCTAAAATGAGAAAGATTATCCTATTGTTTCTATTAGAAGTGGTAGAGTGGGAGAGTTTGATTATGAGCCATTTGACTCTTATTTTTAAGAGTATGGCGTTGGGCATAATATATTGGGTCCACAGATCCCTTAGCGAAACGATGTTGCTGAAATAAACAATAGGACTCTAGAGGAAATGGATAAGACCGTATTAAGTATTTTTGACAAAATCAATTTAATATTGCATATTATATATTAAATAGGGGATTAATTCATTCCATACTAAAAAAAAAAACACCTTATTATTGTAGAAGGGTAGGAACCCTTATGAATTGTAGAAGGGTCAATAGGGCATTAATCTGTTCCATATAAATAGGGTGTTAATTTGTTCCATATTCAAGAAAACTCCTTATGGATTGTAGAAGAGTAGAAACCCAACATTTCATCCTTTCTTGAATTTGGATGCAAATGCTATGTGCGATGATAGATATCGAATCTAGCACATGCTCAAATTCCTACTCTTAAATATGAAATTGGATATAGCTGATAAGCCTAAATTGTTATATAATATTGAGATAATTTGAGCTTAATTTTTAGGTAAATTAGGCCTAATTGTACTTTAAAATTGGTAGATTACTTAAACCTTTGCATGTGAACTTGTAGGTCATGAAATGTAAGCAAAAGGATTGAAAACAAATTAAAAGCAAGAGCTGAAAAAAGAGGAAAATTATGTCGAGGATCAATATAGAAGTTTGTTGATGATGACATATATAAAAATGGACCCAACTATCGAAGTTTGTTGAGGATGACATATATAAAAATGGACCCAACTATCAAACCAATCAAGGGTCATTTACATTATAACTCAAATATACACACATAAATGGCCCCATTCGTGGAGTCAGTCTAGGGATTGTTTACCCCTATGGAGCTAAGAATTACACATAAACAACCTGGTTTATGTGGACCGTCGGGAAAGGGACAAACTTGGAATTTTGATAAAAATAAGCAGACTTATAAAGGAAAGCAATTTCGACTTTGCCGTCATTGAGGATCAATAACACAATTTCTTTTAGAGCATTTGGAGTAAAAGAAAACAAATTTGAGTGGAAGATTGATATCCCATGAAGGAAAATTAAATATTTGAATTGGATTTTGAAAGAGGGGTTTCGTGTTTCACTCTTTTGTTTTGTCTCCTCATTTGAACAAATCTGTTAAGACCTTTTTTTTTAGGCTTTATTGTTTATTTGATAATGGTAGCTTAAAAATCTTCTTAGGCTAGAGAATGTAACTCTTTAATAACTATTTGCTTTGCCTGTATTGGGTTTTGAATTAAAAAACTCTATATTTCATGTGTATAATACCTTGTAATGGGTGTTTATACGACCTTGCATCGACACGCACCGTTTCACTTGGTCCAAAGGTAACGTACGTCATGTTACATGAAACATACATCTTGGAAACTCACAACCTATGTATTCATACCCACAACATACATTGTCCTGCTCAAAATGGTGTCCATAAGCTTATGTTTTGCAAATATCATGATCAACATACGTCTTGTAAGTTGCAATGCACAACGTACGTCTTGCCTCATAACGTACGTTTCTCTAAGCAAAATGTATGTCTTGCTTCATTTCCTAATGAAGTACATTCCACACTCCATAATGTACGTTGCTTAATGGAAAATATCATTTCTCGACTTCCTTCGCTCTTGCACACGGGTCGGATCATTCCCGGAACTCAATAACACTTAACCTTATAAAAATACTATCAATAAACCTCTCCAAACATCAAATCATCATCCCAAACAGTCAAGATCAAATTGGGATTGAACAGAATGCTACAGAAAATTTGATCAAAATGGGCGAGGTGTTATAATGGCCACATCACGGTTAGAGAGCCACGACCGTTGTAATATCTCGCTTGTTTTGGCTAGGTCTCTGTAGTTTTTCGTTCATATCTGAACTGATCCGTGGTGTTCGGAGATGTTGTTTGGATGTTGGTGATCTTAGATTAATCCTTGTTGTTGAGTAAGTTTGGAGTTACTCGAGTAAGTAAGGAGTTACTCGAGTAAGCGTGGGTAAATGGGTTGTTTTGAACCTTTGGATTGAGATTTGCTCGAGTAGAATGTTGTGTTACTCAAGTAATCGAGGGTTGAGTCACTCGAGGAATGACTGGTCTTACTTAAGTGGGTTCATGCATTATTTTTGTTCTGAAAACGGGACTTAATCGAGTAAGCTTTGACTTACTCAAGTGAACGGGGCAGTGATTTCCTTTGAAGCAAGACTTACGAGAGTAACATTCTGAGTTACTCGAGTAAGTACTGAGACAACTCATATACTTAACAAAATGGTGAGTTTTGCTGTGTTGGCCTTTTTAATACCCCACCCGACTCCTCTTTGTCATTTACTCCTCCAAACCACCACATTCACTTTGCCTATCCTTGGTTCCAATTGATTCTTTGAGGTAAGATCTATCTTTTATCACTTATTTTGCCTCCATTTTCTTGTTGAATACATTGTTTTGTTGGACATTTTTAGGAGTGACGGGTTGAACTAGGGTTTCAAATTTGGGGTTGTTCTGTGATGTTCTGGTGGAATGAGTATTAGGGGTTGTAAAATTGGGACTTTGGGGGTCTAGAAACACCTAAGTTAAGCTTGAAAGCATAAGAATTGAAGGTGCTCATAAATAGGTATGAATCATTTCGGGTTGGGTTGATTTTGGGTGATTTCGAGTTTGATTGTAGTATAGATTAATGTTTTGGAGGTTATTTAGGACCGATGTGGGTGATTGGTTACATTTTTAGTCAGTTGAATCGTGTTAGAGAAATTCTGGAAATTTTTGGGCAGGGATTCACTCGAGTAAGATCTCGACTTACTCGAGTGAGCCAAGTGGTTAGTTATTCGAGAAAGCCCTTGCCTACTCGAGTAAGTCAAGGGGCAGTTACTTGAGTAAACCTCTGATTTACTCGAGTAAGCCGTTGGGCCAAACTTGTAAGTTTTAGTATGTCACGATTTCTATGAGTTAGGGGTCTAATTTAGCAATTCTGACTACTTGAAGGACTAGTTAGTAATATGAGAATAGTTTGAGGGCCATTTAGTAGCTTGTCAATGTCGAGGACTAAAATATAATTTTATATGGGTTGGGGACCCAACTGTAATTTTGCATAGATTCCAGATTTTGGGTCTAGACTGGTAGATTCTCTTTCGAGTTAGACTTTTAGTGACTTTAAGGGTCAGCATATGCATTCACATATCATGCATACGATACCGCCACAATATCATATTTTGATGATTATTATTTTTGTATATGTTCTAGCTTCTTGTGCCTATTAGCACTATCAGTCACCCACTAGCGGTATTTGACTGGATCCTTAGTTTTGGATACCAAGTGAGTGAAATAACAACTTCAGACACATGACTATGTCTTCTAAATTCTATGTTTATGCTTTGTCTGATTTATTTCTGAAAATTGAAATAATTAATGGTTTGACAAATTAATAATCCAACTTATGTGATTATTAAACTTTGGTTTTCGTTTCTGATAAATAATATTTATTTGGTATATAAATATTTCCTGCAAATTAACTCGGTTTCTAATATAAAATATTTATATTAGGTACATAAATATTTTCTGCGAAATGATTTATACTTTGCATGTGCGTTTGATATATATATATATATATATAGGGCACCTACGCGACATAGGGTAAACGTGACCTTTGATATACAAATGCGCATTCGAGACCCTGTTACCAAGGGTTTTGGTAGCTGTGTGTCCAGCCACATGCATGTACTCAATCTCAGTGAGATGGCAGAGTCCATCCATATGATATATTTATATGTTAGTTTCAGGCCCCAATATCTATTTTCGATATAGATATCTGGTATATAACTTCTGTATGTTTCTGCATGTTGTTTGCTTTGGGTGCAAACGATTTGAAAATGAATTTTAGAATTATTATTCTGTATTAGTGTGCATACATATATATACACTTATATCTGCATGCGGTATTTCTGATCTGTTTTCAAAACGATTTTCGTGAGGCTTGTAGCCGATCTGAAGTGTTATTTCCTCACTAGTAATTCTTACCCCTTTATTTATGTTTCTTGTCTATTTTCCTGTATCTTATTTCTCATGTCCTATTTTGGCATTTGACAACTGTCCAACATCCTGATACTAGTGAGACGTTCCATTTGATAGTGAGTGCCATTTTGGTTCGACCTTCTTTTGTTTTTTGGTTAGAGCTCCACACCGGGTTGCTATTGGGTTACTGAATCATATTTTGTCTTTTGGGATTTATACTTATTATTTATATATATATATATATATATATATATACTTTCACATTTACTTGTTATTATGATTTGATTACATATTATTTATTTACGTATATTTTCAGTTTAAACGTTTTCTTCCACTTATGAATATTTTGGGTAAATGTATGTTTTTGGGTAGAATGTCTGAATCTCCGAGGCTGGTGCGAGATGGGTCAGGCTTTCGGGTTGGTATATCTTGTATGCCGGTCATGATTTGAAAACGGATAGTGACAGTCGTGGTCAAGGTTGTGGCAGGAGAGAGAATATGACGGGAAGAGAGAATACTGTAAGAATCAAGGCACAATCAATGGGAATTTTTGAAAGAATTTACTGGAGGGTTTTGCGGTCATATGAGGGGTATAAATACTCCTCTTATTTTCTATTTTAGGCATCTTTACATCAGTCCACACAAAAGATTATCTTTCGTCTTAGATAGAACGCTAGTTTAGGGTTTTAAAGAAGAAAGGTAAGAGCTTGAATACTAAGTGATCCTCTCTTAAGGGTGACATTGATGAGGCATTTTCTCATTCAATATCTCTTTTATTTCTCCATATTTGTATCCAGTGACAATGTTTCATTTTCTAATCTACTGTTTTATTTTGTTTTCTTTTATAATGGTAGCTTAAATCTCTTGTTGGGACTTAGAGATGCAGACTATTGATAAATATTTGTTATATTTATGAATGAGTATTGTCTTTTATGTTCTATATTTGAAGTTTGCCTTGGATTTGATTTGATGACTGATCGTGTTCTTACAAGTGCACAAGAATTAATGTAGTTTTAACCCTCAAGTATTGATCGAGTATAAACCCTCGAAGAACGTGAATAAATTATTATCAAAAAATAAAATAAAAACAAGAAAACTCATGATTTTGTTTTGGATTTTTTGAGTAATTAAAACAAAGCACAGAGCAAGCAATTGAAAGATAGAGTTTAAAATGGGGAAATCAATAAGAGAAAGGTGTTAGGGCTTCATAATTTCGGCTAGGTAATTCAATTTGACTTAGGTAATGAAAGGGTATTTAAGGCTGAGTGTTCTCTCAACTAAGCTAGTTTGGAGACTCTCTCAAGGTCATCTAAACCATCCGTACATTAATTAATAGGGTCATCTCAGCCTCGCTTAAATTAATTAGGGTCATTAGACTATTAGGGAATTTTATCGAAAACCTCGTGGGCATAGTAATATCTTTATCATAAACCTCGCAAGTTTAATGGTTGTAGTGTCATTTAGTCTTATCTCTCAATACATTAACTAAAATTGCTAAAACTATGACTAAAGTGGCCAATCTAAGTCACAATCAAATAAAACAACTCATGAAACAAACCCAACAAATCAATAGATAAGCACTATCATACAAGGCAACAACCCAATCAACAACAAAGCCAAATCATCATCCCTAGCCTACATATTTACACCCCAACTAAGACAATTAAGCTAGCATAATGAAATTAAACATAAAAGCATTGATATCCATTAAAAAGCAACATTAAATATTCAAATACAAAAAAGGAAAAGTCAAAGAGAACGAGATCAAAAACCTTTGATGACAAATTCCAAATATGCTAACCTTGGGTAGTTCAATTCTCTTTCCTTCTCTTTAATTTAAACCTAAATTGACAAGAAATTAAAGAGAGTGCTTGAAAAGGAAAAACCTAGATTAGAAATTCGAAATATGATGTAAAAGATCCCTAAATGGATGCAAGAGACGACTTTATACCCCTTGTCCAAGTAACAAAACCCCACAAGAAATATCCCAAAAATGCCCCATTGGTGCCCACTATAAACAATATGGAATGACAATCCAAAAAGAGGGTGAATTGGATTTCTAGCGAGTTAAAAACTTTGTTCAAAATCTTTTGCAAACTAAAACAAATAACAAAGTTCTTCTAAACCAAAATCAAAGTTAAATGCAAAAGCAACTTAAAATCAATTCCACACTCTCAATAATGTAAATCAAATGTAAAATAAAGAGAGAAAGGGAGAGATAAATCAAAGCTTAATATTTATAGTGGTTCGGTCCTCCTTGACCTACGTCCACTCATTGATATCCACTCAAGAATTTCAATCCACTAACTCTTTACTTCTGGGTGAGGGAAACAATTTACAACACTTGTTTTTACGGGATCAGCAAGCAAACCATTACACTTTTTTTTTTGCGGGCTAAACAACAAAATCGTTACCCTAGTTTTTGCAAGCTGAACTAGAAAACCGTTACCACTTGTTTTCAGGACAAAGCAAGTAAACTGAATCTCTAGTTTTGGTGGGTTTAACTAGAAAATCGCACCACTAGTTTTTGCTAGCTCAACTAGCAAACCGATACTCTAGTTTTCTAAGGCTCATTAGCAACCATTATTGTTTTTCTAAGGCATAACAATGAAGCCTATCTATCCCAAGAAAAAAAACCTTGCTTGATACAAAATCAACCCAAAGATATAAATGATTAAAGCTCACACAAACCCAACAGTATAATAGCAAGTAAATAACTCAAATGAGTTAGAAAGGTAAAGAAG
>CAODLS012127694.1:0-11115 GCA_948243855.1 Flueggea neowawraea
GTTTTTATAACCCATGCGATTTCAATCTACACTTAGCTTCCCTACATGTAATGCAATGCTCACAAACCTTGTGCACATCATGTTTCATACCAGGCCAAAAGAAATGTTCTAACATCATATCATATGTCTTATTCACACCAAAATGCCCATTAAGCTTCCACATGTGCCTCCTTAATTAACAATTCCCTCATAGAACACTTAGGAATGCACATTCTATTTCTTTTAAACAAGAAACCATCAAACAAATAAAAATCATCCAAAACAGCTCCATTACCACAAGATGCATATATTTCATTGAAATCAACATCATGATGATACAACTCTTTAATAAACTCAAAGCCCAACAATCGAGCATTAAGAGTATTAAGTAAAGTGTACCTTCTAGACAATGCATCGACAACCACATTCTTTTTACCTTACTTGTACTTAATGACATATGGAAATGTTTCAATGAACTCCACCCATTTGGCATGCCTACGGTTGAGCTTGTCTTGACCCTTCAAGTGCTTTAGGCTTTCATGATCAGTGTGTATCATAGACTCCTTGGTTCATAAGTAATGTTGCCATATTTGCAAAGCTCGAACCAAAGAAAATAATTCCTTGTCATATGTTGGATACTTCATGGCTGCCCCACCCAACTTTTCACTGAAATACATTAGTGGCCTTTGATCCTGCATCAAAATAGCTCTAATTCCTATGTCACTTGCATCACATGCAATCTCAAAAGTCTTGTCAAAGTTAGGCAAAGCAAGCAAATGTGCATTACACAATTTATCTTTAAGTTCATTAAAAGCATGTTCATGTGCATCACCCCAAACAAATCCAACATTTTTCTTAACAAGTTCATTCAAAGGTGCAACTATGGTGCTGAAATCCCTAATGATTCTCCTATAGAAACCAACAAGTCCGTGAAAACTTTTTACCTCGCTAGCATTCTTAGGTCTTGACCATTCCTTGATAGCCTTAACCTTATCCTCATCAACCTCAACACCATTACTAGACACTACAAAACCAAGAAAGTTAACTCTATCCATGCAAAAACTACATTTCTTAATGTTAGGATACAAATTTTCTTGTCTAAGTATGTCTAAAACAAGACGTGCATGCACAATATGATCATCCATGCACTTAGAGTAAATCAAGATATCAACAAAGTAAACAACAACAAATTTACCCAAGTACTCACGCAACACATGGTTCATCAATCACATGAATGTGCTAGGTGCATTAGTAAGACCAAATGACATGACAAACCACTCATACAATCCATATTTAGTATTAAATTCCATTTTTCATTCATCCCCAACATTCATTCGAATTTGATAATAACCAGATTTCAAGTAAACTTTGGTAAATAAATAAGAACCATGCAATTCATCAAACATATCATCTAATCCAAGAATAGGATGACGATACTTTACAGTGGTTTTATTGATGGCTCTGCAGTCTACACACATCTTCCATGTTCCATCCTTCTTTGGTACAAGAATAACAGGAACCGAACAAGGACTTAGACTTTTCCTCACATACCCTTTGTCTAGCAACTCCTCCACTTTTCTTTGGATTGTCTCACTTGGATTTGTTCTATATGCTGGCCTATTTGGAATGGAATCTCTAGGAATGAAATCAATTTGATGTTCTATGCCTCAAATTGGTGGTAAACCACTCAGCATCTCCTCTGGAAATATGTCTTCAAATTCCTGCAAAAGTTTAACAAACACTCTAGGCAAAGAAGGTTTAAGGTCAATAGTAGTTAAATAAGCCCCTTTATACAAGAGTACAAATATAGGACTTTTAGAATACAAAGTTTGCCTAACCTCACTGGTTCTAGCTATCAAACTCACATTCCGTTCACTTTTCTCTCTAGGCCGATTCTTGTTTTCTTTTTCCTCATCCTTTTCACTCTTTTTATTGTCACTCTCTATAACACTTTTTTTACTCTATTTTAATTTATTTTCGGCCTCCACTCTCATCCTTTCCATTTTACATTGGTCTTCATACACTTCTTTTCAAGAAAATGGTGTCAAGATTGTCTTCCTCCCATCCTTGGTGAATGAATACCTATTGAGGTACCCATCATGTATAGCCCTCTTATCAAATTGCCACGGCCTACCAAACAAAATGTCTCCAACATGCATAGGAACTACATCACACAACCCCTCATCATGATATTTACCAATAGCGAATGAAACAAGAGATTGTCGATTTACCTCACCATAATCATTAAGCCATTCAAGTTTGTATGGGCGTGGATGTGGCATAACAGACAACTCCAATGAATTAATTAACAATGTACTCACCACATCAATGTAACTTCCACTATCAACAATGACACTACAAGTCTTGCCTTAAACATGACACCTTGTATGAAACAAGTTGTCTCGCTGCTCTTTATGGCAATCCTCCTTCAATTGAGTGCTAAGAGCACATCATGTAACCAACAAATCACCTCGAATTGGTTCCTCAATGCTCCCATCACTACAATCCTCTAATTCGGGCATCTCATCACTTTCATTACCCTCCTCATCATTAGTCACTATTTCACCATTTCTCATAGCCATAGTTCTTCTGTTAGGACACTCTCTACTAATATGACCCACACCTTGACACTTCCAACACTTAATATCTCGATTTCTCCCTTTTAGATTCTACGATTTTGGACTTGTCTTTGGAAACCGATTCGGCCTTTCCTTTAGCACCATTATAGGCAACCTTATTTCCATCTTTAAAATCATTTTTCCCATCATTTTTCCAAAAATAATTAGAGTTGGAGTAAGGTTTAGGAACATACCTTGTTGCCCCTCGACCTTGGAGTTGTTTTTCCACCTTCATGGCAATGTGTACCATCTCGTCTCACTCCACATAAGGTTGCAAATCCACTCGGTCAGCTATCTTCTTATTCAAACTAACCAAGAAACGTGTAATGGTGGCCTTCATATCCTCCTCTATACCAGCCCACATCATAATCATTTCCATCTCTTTATAGTAATCATCCACACTTCTACTTCCTTGTCTAAGAATTTAAAGTTTTTGCACAAGTTCCCTATGAAAATGTCTAGGGACAAACCTTTTTCTCATTGTAGACTTAAGATCATGCCAAGTCTCAATTGGGTACTCTAAATTTCTTCTTCTACTAGTCATCAATTGATCCCACCAAGCTATAACATAATCCGAAAATTGTGTTACCGCAAGCTTAACCTTCTTCTCCTCACTAAATTGATGGCAATCAAATATGAGTTCCACTTTCTTTTCCCATTGCAAATAAGCCTTTGGATCTGATTTGCCTTGAAAATGAGGTATCTCAAGTTTAATGTTCCCCAAATTTTTATCCACAAAGTCATCATAGCCTCGATTTGTGCCATAGAATTGGTTGTCTTGCCATCTCATTCTTCCTCTACCAAAACCACGGCCTCTTCTTTCGCCACCTCTAGGTACACCCATTCCATCAAAAGTTACATTGTCATCCTCATGGTAATCGAAGTTTTCATCTTCCAAGTCATCAAATTAAGGATTTCAGTTTCTACCCTCCATTTGCCTCTCATTGGCATTCGGTGTTGCCGCTCAACTGCTTTCACCTTGTATCCATACGCTCCAATGCTTCCCTCATAGCCTCCATAGCTCTAGTAAAACATGTCATCTCTCCTTCTTGATCTTCACGTTGTCTAGTTTCATTATTTTGACCAACCCCATGATCTCCACTTTGGTTTGACATTGCTACAAAATAAAGTTAAAGACAAAGAAACAAAATAATTCAAGGACATCACAAGCACTTCCTCACGTGTTTGCGTTAAAAAAAATGGGGATGTTCATTCGTGTTTAACTCAATTAATGAATGCACTCAAGGTTTTCCTCACACCACTCTAGCTAATTCTTTTATGCTCTTAAGTGAATCACACTTGAGAAACAAATCCAAAAAGCTTGTAATGAGTGGAATGTCGAAATTGAAATTAGCAAAAACAAGTTTAATGCAATTCGGTTAATAAAAAAATGTAATACGTAAGAAGCAAGAATTAGAACATTAAATTAGATGCAAAAAACATGTAAAAAAAAGAGAATAATAAATAGACCTTCCCAGAATAGGACACAAACTTAATTTAGGAAGTATTTTTAAGAAGAAGTAACCAAGTCTGCCACGCAATTTGCAATATTTCTTATTGAGCAAGGAATTTAATGACACACAATTTCCCACTCAAAATATAACACAATTTTGTTAGGATATGAAATATAAGTCAGATATGAATTTGACCTTTAATCACGCAAGAATCCCAATTTTTTCGTTTCAGAGTGTGGCCAATTCTTTTTTTTTGTCTTGGTCCTCTCTTTTTTGGACCTTTTTAACCACAGATGCTAAAACAAAAATTGATTTTTTTATAATGATTTTAGATTACAGAATCAAATAAACCAGTCAAGAATAAGAACAATGCACATAGAAACAAGATGAACTGAATTCAAAGAAACAAGAAACGCAAAAAATCAAAACGAAGAAAATGAAATATTGTAAAGATAAAACCTGATCTAGAGCCAAAGCTCTGATACCAAATGATACGGAACCTCCCTGAATAAGCTTGAGAACCCTTTGGATATTTGGACCCCAACACATTATAAGAAAATTCCAACACCAATTCGGTTTCAACCCCTAAGAATGGTTAGAATTCAGATTGCTTAGATGATTTGATCAAAGAATTGGAATAAAGAAAACTTGTTTGTAAACCCCAATTTCGAAACACTCCACAAGAATGTGAACAAACTTCTTGAATGTTCCTTAAGCATGCATTCTACTCAAGAACACAATGACAAAAGCAAAAACCTTTAGGTTTAAAATATCATAAAAATATGTCCATAATGGTTCGGCTAAAACCTTTTAAATAGCCTTACAAAAGTTGTCCATGATGTATTAGGACTCCTAAATAAATGCCAATTACTATAAAAATAGGACTCATAATTGTAAGCTACTTTCCATAAAATAAATACATAAAAATAGAAAATTAATTTATCCCAAATAATAAATTCGGTCATCCCTTTAATTCTCACTTAATTAATCTCATTAGTAACTTGGATTTGAATTAAGTTGTATTGGATTTGAGTTGAACTTGATCCAAAACTTAGGTGGCCTTATAAACCTTCATGAGCCGAATTCACCAAGCCTTGTAGGTGATGGATCAATGCTTGTTGAAGATTCTTTGATCGAGACCTTGTAATGGGTCCTAGAGGCATGCTAATTGGATTAGAATCATGTTGAGTTTGCACGTGATCCTTGTCTTGAAGTTAAGGTGTAGAGCCCTCTTCGACATACCCATATTGTACTGCATCCTCGTCCGGAAGCTCTTCTGCATGACCATTATGATCTGCAAGGGGCTCCATAACACAACATTTCGATTTAGTCAAATGACAGTTGTTTTCGGTGGCTTTCTATAAAGCATGAGATAATGGGAAGTCTTGAGCTTTCTGTTATGCTGCAGTTCTTCCTCGATGTTACTATCAAATTTTATGCAATTTTAACAGTTGAAGATTTTATTTATTGTTAAGAAAAAACTTTCAACAACATTTTTAACGATAAAACTAAAATTTGAAACAAATCGACTCAAAGAGTTATGTAATACCCTAGTCGGATTCCAGTAAGGCTCTTTGTAGTCTTCTATTTGGTTCCGTTTTGATCTTGATTGATGCGAATGTTGAGTTGAGGATTATGTTTGTGAGAGGTGTTACTCGAGTAAATAGTGATGCGTTACTCGAGTAAGTTGGACCATGGATTACTCGAGTAAGTATTCGTGTGTTACTAAAGTAAGGTGAGGTGTGGATTACTCGAGTAAGCCATGTGTGATACTCGAGTAAGCCGTGTTCTGGGATGAACACGAAGAACATCTGAGAAAAGTGTTACTCGAGTAACAGGATGTGTTACTTGAGTAAGCAGCATGTCACTCGAGTGATGAAGGCCTGTCAGTCGAGTTGATCACTCGAGTGAGGATACTGTTTTGGACAAGGGTCTATAAATACCCCCACCTGACTCTTTCATTTCTCTAACTTCTTTTTCGTCACTCTCTTACTTAAATCGGTGTGAAACGTGTTCATGTTGCCCTACATTTTTCCCATTTCGTTCCTTGAGGTAAGATTACACATTTAATCTCTTTATTCATCCATTTCATGTGTTTAAATTTGAATTCATGCTTTAGGTCGAGTTTGTAAATGGGTTTGCATTTTCGGGATAATTCTGAGTTAATGGATGCTTAGGATTGTTAGCTTTGGGTTGTTTGAGGTTAAAGAAACATGATTCAAGCTTTGAATCATTATATTTGATGAGGCATTGGTTGAGTTAGGGCTAGTTTCATTTTTTGTCGATCTAGGGTGATTTCGAGTTTTTTTGGTGGTTTTGACTTTATATTCATGTTTCAGTCTTTGTTTAGAGTCAATGTGGGTGTTTGGTATCGATTTTGGTAAGTTAAATCATGTTGCACAATTTTTGAGTTCGTCTGGATTGTGTCTTACTCGAGTAAGGGTTTTGCTTACTCGAGTAAGAAGAGCTTCATCTCACTCGAGTGGCCGGTATGGCTTACTCGAGTGAGAGGTGGTCTGTCTTACTCGAGTAAGATGAGGGGTCTCTTATTTGAGTAATCCAGGGTATTACTCGAGTAAGATGGGGTCCTTAAGGACTCGTTTTGTAATTTTGTATTTTATCGATTTTTTAGAGTTCAGGGACTCTTTTGGAGATTTTGACTGCTTAAAAAAATTATTTAGCTATCCTAGTATAGTTTGAGGACTATTTTATAACTTTTCAAGTCTCAAAGACTAAAATATAATTTTGCATTAATTGATGACCAAACTGTAATTTTACATAGATTCTGTATCTTGTATCCAGAATGATATATTATCATACGATATGGATTATTTGGGATCTTTCGAGAGTCTGCATCTGCATATGCACTTCATGCATCTAGTATTGCCACAACACCACATTTTGATTTGACTCTGATATATTTGTGGATATATATTTGTTATGTTCAGCTTCTTGTTCGTTCCCGATAGACCAGCCACCGACGAGTGGGGCCTGACAGGTTTTTGCACTTGGACTTCCAGGTGAGTAAATAGTAACTTCAGACACATAGGTTGTACATCGAACTGTATATGTTTTCTATTGTGTATAACACATACTTTGAAAATGAATTAATCTAAGGATTGACTAATGATAAACTGATTATGTGTATTAATCAGGATTCTACTTTGAAATTGATATATATGTATTATATACTCCCTCTCTGATTTTGATGCTTCTACACATTTCTGCTTTGATACTATATATTATTATGCTTTTGTTTTCTGATATGGGACACATATTGTTACGGGGTAAAATGTGACATTTGGTATACCAAAACTTTGATAAAATTCAGCTATCAGGGTTGTTGGTAGTCAAGTGTCCTGATCCGACACATGGTTTGATATGGATTGCGGTGGAGCCCACATACTCTGTTATTAGTGCCGCGTGTAAGCCTTCTGCTTTGGTCCTATATATTTATATATGTATTTTGACTCTGAAAATAAAAATCGTTTTATGCGCATCTGAGTTTATGATTGCTTTATATGCGAACCCTTTTGCGAAAGAATTTCTGAAAAGCTATTACATATGTATCATGTGTGTATATATGCATGTTAAACTATATCTGCATGTGTAGTTTTGAACTGTTTTTAAAATAGTCTTTGTGAGGCACGTATGAGGCGATCTGGAGTGTTATTTCTCATTGGGCCCTGACCCCCTTTGTTTCTCTGTTTACGTGATTCTTATTGAGCAGATTCACAGATTTTAGCTTCGGCAACTGTCAGCATCCAGACTCCAGTGAGAAATCTTTTGGTTAGTGATGTCCTTTTGTTCGGGCTCGTCTTTTGTTTGTAGAGCTCTGTATCGGGATGTAGTTGGGTTACTTGGTTTCCACTTTGGCTTTTGATTTATCGACAACTATTATGTTTCGATTATTAAATGTTTTAAAAAATATTTTATAATCTGAATAGTTTAGGTAATATGTTCTGATCTCTAAGGCTTGTGCGAGATAGTTCAAACTCCCATAGACGGTCACGGGCTCGCAATGGGTCATGACAGTTCTTGACCGAGTCTACTCTTGAGGCCTTTGTTCATCTACATCTCTTGGGCTTGGGAGGCCTCCATGCCAAGTAGCTAGAGCCTATTGTTTTTGTTCTAATTATGTCTAAGCCATGGAGGATATGCAGAAGGTGATTTTTTTTGGCAAAAACGAGAGGAGGTGACCGACGGTAGCAACTCTGTTAGGCGTGACCATACGACTCTCCTCTGCCATAGGATGTTCAAAAAGTCATAACTGAGTTTGACAGTAGCCAAGTCCCATCGTCGCAGTACCACTACTGAGGCTAGCAAAAAAGAGTCAAACTAGGAGCATTTTGAGCTCGTTTTATAAGAGGTAATAAAACTCCCGAAAAGTCCCTCCTAAAAATCGAACCCAAGTGCATAGCAAGGCTTTAAACCCTTACTATTGGACTACCAAGTGCGGTGATTTGATTTGGTAGATTTGGTGGTATAAGTAAATTTAAATTATATGTTTTTTTTATCGGGCAACTTTGATAGATTGTGTATTAAAAGAACAAAAAAGAATGACACATCTTGTAGAATCACAATATATATGAATTAAAATGAATTATGTTTGGAATAGATACTACATAGCGGCAGAGTTTAGATTGCATATTAGTACATTTGGTGGTTAAATGGTATGTTTGAAATAGATACTACACTAAGATGGCGTCTAGTTTTCGCACATCAAAATTGTATATTATATTACTCGAGTCGACTTAAACATTTTAAGTATAATTTTTTATCAAAACATCATGATATAGTATAACATCTACAACAAGGCAGACAATATATTACACACATGAAACAAAAGAAAATTACTCCAAACTGCCCACTATCAAAAGTACATTTAGATCAAGAGTTTTTTTAATATATATAAATGATCAGGAGTATATTATACATGTGTTTCATACGTGTACTATTTAGTAAAAATTTTAAATATATAAAGAGTTTTTTGAGCCTTTATACACAGTGGCGGAGTAGGTGGGGTCGGACAAGGTCAACCGACCTTACCGATTGTCCACAAACTCCTTAGGTATTCTTGTCGACTCCACCTACTCTATTTCATTTTCTATTTCTTCATTCTAAGGTCGACCTCATCTTAACAAAATTCTAGCTTGGTCATTCTTTATACCTATTCTAATAACAATCTACTTTTCCTTTTAATTTTAAGTACTCAAACAACCATTAATCAGCACCATGCGATCTATTTTCAGTAAGAACTAGCGTTGGCAAGGAAAACGTTCATACGACATGTCGTTGATAGTCAAAACTGTTTAGCATACACGGAAAGAAGGCAATTGGGAGTTAAGTTGAATAGGAGGGAGCGGCGTAGACGTCGTCGTTGTTGGCGGTTTCAACTCCCCCCATATAAAATGAAGGAATTGAATTGTATAAGCTTCCTCCACATTTCTTATCCCTCTCTCTCTTTCTCTCTCTACATCAATGTTACATTATTGAGAGAGAAAATTCTTTCTCCAGATTCAGATCTGAATTTCACAAAACCAAACCACACAAACAACAAACTTCTCTGTTTTCTTGCATAATTCTCTCTACAAATCAAGAATTACGCACAAGAAAGAATAGAGAATGGCAACGGTGTCTCCTCTGGCGAAATACAAGCTGGTGTTTCTAGGCGATCAGTCGGTTGGTAAAACCAGCATCATCACTCGCTTCATGTACGACAAGTTCGACACCACTTACCAGGTGAGTTAACTCGCTTCGTCATCATGTTTACATTCTCTCCGACGTCATTTCGTTACGTGGATTGTGATGATGTCTCATTGTATGTTGAATAGAATTAACCAACGGACGGATTTATGCATCATTATTGTTACTGTTATTATTATTTGTTTTTGCATGTCCAGAGGATGCTACCGGATCATGATTGATGACGGTTTATAGAATTAGAGATCGTGATTTTCGAAAAGAGAATATAATTGAAACGCGTTATTAGATCTATGTTTACATTATCATCGAAGAAGAAACAGTTGCAATGCGCAACGTAGAGACAGAGAACTCTGCTATTTTTGGAGGTTTAAGAGGCTTTCTTTTTTTTTTTTTACTTTTAATTTATCTGCAGGCCACTATTGGAATTGATTTCTTGTCGAAAACAATGTACCTTGAAGATCGAACCGTTCGATTGCAGCTCTGGTGAGATTTCGTTTTCTCAACTCTCGCTCGACCAATTACAATCCAGTTATGAATTATTGCTTTGCCGATAAGAGTTTTACGATCCAGCTATCAATTGCATGTTTCTCATTTCAATTCAGAGTTGTTTGTGGTTATAGAAATTTTGAGTAATTGCGGTGTTTTCTCAGGGATACTGCTGGGCAAGAGAGATTTAGGAGCCTTATTCCGAGCTACATCAGAGATTCTTCTGTTGCCGTGATTGTCTATGATGTTGCCAGTGAGTTTATTTGATCCAAGCGTTTTTTGAATTTCTTATGTTACCTCAAAAATGTGGGTGTATATATGTGTAACGAGGAGGAGAATAGATTGTTTAATTATATGCAATTGATGCAGCAATCACATACTTTTTGCTAACTAAAAGAGAATAGCAAGGAGAAAGAGCGAGAAACATGTGATCTTGTTCTTTCTCCACTGAATGCACATTCATATCTGCGCCTGCAAAGTTCTCTTGGTTTGCAGCGGGAACAGGGTATGATTGTGATCAGCTGATTGCCACGATTTCTTAGTTTTGGTATGTTACATGAATTCATGGTTTTATTCAAGTTTTGCTTAATAATGTCCTTGCAGATAGGCAATCGTTTTTGAACACTTCAAAGTGGATCGAGGAGGTGCGCACTGAACGAGGAAGTGATGTCATTATTGTTCTTGTTGGGAATAAAACTGATCTCGTTGATAAAAGGCAAGAGATTAAATTGTGATTTGTATTTGTATTTTTTGATATTTGCATTAATTGGATAGCTTCATTCTTTAAATTGCAGTTATTGATATGGCTGCTTTTTACTGCTCCATATGCCGTGCATGTCATCTTCTGTGACAAGAATTCTGCTTTTCTTTGT
>CAODLS012128273.1:0-12939 GCA_948243855.1 Flueggea neowawraea
AAATGGAAAGATCCAAACCAAAACCCAAGTTCGGTCGGAACCCTAAAATGCCCAAAATGCAACGCAAATCAAAGAAAAGAAGAGATTAATGGAATATTCTTACCTCTAGATCCATTGTAGAATCAAGGAGAAACAAAGAAAATCACGGAGAAGTAGATGAGAAAGTGCTCTAATGGTTGAGTCAAGTTGTGACCGAAGAAATGGTGAGTAGGGGTATTTATAGACTCACGGACTGACCTGTCGCTTTTCACGCACAACCTTCAAACTCAAAGGTCAACATCCCAACTCAAAATCACTTCGGAATACTACTAGATTCCGGCTAAAATAAGCGAGATATTACAATAATGACCAAGGCGCTTGAGGTGTTAGACACCTTGCTATGTCAAAATGACATTTCTTCGTAGGACAATGAGAAAAAGGAAAAGAAACGAGAGATAAGGAGTCACATCCTGAGGGAATGGATTTCTTAACTGGGATAAAATGGAAAATATATTTTCTTTGAGAATCAGGAACTAAGATCTTTAGGATCGCTCCATCTGAGTGGAAAAATTCTTGAGGAAAATGAACTACGCGCCATGGATCCTCTTTAGCTCGCCTTAATGCCATTTTGCACATGATCTACGTGGGTTACACACGCATAACATCATTGTATCCATATATCCGCAGGTCTACAACTTGGCACATCTTTCATAGATGTTCTGCAATCTTCATCATCATACCTGAACTCAACACATCGAACCCCTTGTAGGCATATGTATATTTCTATCCTAAAACCATACAAGTTCTATGCTTTTAAACCTAACCCAAGCTTGCTCTTTCGATTCATCATTTGGGCGTGTCAAAAGCAACATTGTGGTAACTAAGCACAACATCATTCCATTCATAACATGTCATAAAATCAAATCCAAGACAATCTTTAAATATGGAAATAAGGCACATTCAAAACAATCTCTAAATACAAAAAATAAGGCGCAAAAATCAAAGCACATTCATAAATATAGAAAATATCCAT
The DNA here is from genome assembly GCA_948243855.1 of Flueggea neowawraea. Lineage (NCBI taxonomy): Eukaryota > Viridiplantae > Streptophyta > Magnoliopsida > Malpighiales > Phyllanthaceae > Flueggea > Flueggea neowawraea. Next base: position 1,013 of record CAODLS012128273.1, read on the forward strand.
CGAAGCTTACAACTCAAAATCAAAACACAAGACCTACATCACCATTGTTTAGGGAAAATGAAAAGGAAAACTAACCTCAAAATAAAAACCACAACACAAAAAAAAAAGAGAAATAAAAAAAAATGTGAGGAGGTTTCTCTTCCAAGGCCATAGGTCTCTTCAAGGAACCCCCCTTTCTTCATTTCTTGAATCGTCTCTCTCCCTCTAAACTTTCGTGGTGAAGTGTTTCTTGATTTCAAGGATGCTCAAAATGATGTGCAAGAGGTGTATTTATAACCCTAGGACAAATGTCCAAAAGATTCCACCTTTTTGTGCATTGGTCCCCACTCTTTAAATTCTATCCTTTTTTAAAGCTATTTTTGGCCCTTCTAGAGTGCCACAGCTTAGCACATTTCGCTCTTCATTTGGTGCCAAATTTTGCTTGCCACGACCGTGGCACTTCTTTTCTCAAATTTTCCTTCATTTTCTTCATGTTTGTTTGAGTCTACTGGGGACCATTCCAATTTGAATCATTTCTCCACCTTTTCGACTCTTTTTCTTCCAATTTTTGTCAACCTACAAACATCACAAACATCATAAGAATTTCACCACAAAAGCATGTTTTAAAGGATGAAAATATAAATATTGTTCCTTGAATTAATATGTAAATTTAGCACACTTCAGTATTGATGACACAACAACAGTAGGATCTGTTAGTCGAGATCACTGTACGACCCCAATGTGTGTACAATGTGCGTACTCTTGACGTATGCTGCTGGCGCAATCTATTTATCTATATGACAAGGGGATCGAGTGTGGTCATGTAAGTGTTAACCATATTACATGATGTTGTACCGTATCGTCTTGTACAAGTGGGAGATGTTCAAAAATCGGCTCCACCCATCATGTTGATGGGTGGAACCCAGGTCCGTCAATTATTGGGTTGACTGATGAGCCCAACCAATATTAGTATTTGGTAGTGGGCTTCTTAATTAGGAAAGAAAATCCAATTGGAAGGAAGCCCAATGTTGTAGATAGTCACCTTATCTGTTGTTTAAAACAACAGATAAGAGTTAGAGAGAGTAAATCACGCACTCCCTCTTTAACTGTCTAGAGAAACACGTTCTCCTCTCTCTCTCTCACCAACAGAACATGTTCTTAAGCTTTCAAAATAGGAAAGAAAAATAGTTCTTCTCCTTCAAACAATCCGATCCTAATAAGGCATCTAGACGTCGCATAATTAGTTGTTGTCGTCTTTGTAAAGCACGTGCTTCACCTGTAGAGGCTTGTATCAATCCTACCAACCTGCTTTTCATTACTGTTCTTGTTGGTTTCAAGGTAGGTATTCGATCCTTTGATTCGTTTCTGCTAATTGTACTGTCTGTTAGTATGTTGCTTGCACACTTTCAAGAAGAAATTATGATAAAGGTGATTGAATATTCCAAATTTTTGACATTTAAATACGAATTTATAACATAAGATGTGTCAATCATAAAAATATAATGAAGTTGTAGTATTACAACTGAAAATAAACCTGTTGAATTTTGCACATGTGTCACAACTGGAGTGATGAAAATGTTGTGAAAGTCCTAAAAACAATTCTGAGGAGCTACCAAATGGAGAAAAATTAATTATAATGAACGCATTAATGCCAGACGAACCAGAGAAAACAAGGACTTCTCAGTATATGTCGAATCTTGATAACATCATGCTAACACAGCCGGCCGGAAAAAGAGCGTCCCACTCAGGAATTCGAGGCCTTGAATTAAGCTGCTGGTTTTACAAACTTTCGTGTCGCTTGCGTGGGTAGTGGCATCTGGGCCGTCATGGAGTCTCACAAGTAAAATCACTCCCCAATCCGTGAAGAATATTGGTGACTAAATTTCAAACGGAATTATTATTAAAACAGATGAGGATTTATGTGGTTTGCATAAGAAATGGGTTTCATTTTCCCAAAAAAAAATGTTATCACGCATTTCTAATTTCTGCCTTGCCTGAAGATTTCAATAATGCGAATGATTAAAGTCAATGGTTTTATATTATCTTTGTATTATGTTATTATTGGCCATGTATCTATCTTAGAAATTACAGAATGTAATATATGTTAGAGCTGTGGACTTATAACATGTTACAGCAAATTTTGTCAAATGTTTGGCAAAATTAAATTTTGTAATTTTGTGGAATTTTAGGTATGCGTTTCATAATTTTTCGAGTTCTGCAAACTATTTTTTTTCCAATTTTTGGATTATTAAGAATTTTTTCTATAACAATTTTCCCTTGGAGTATGAAAAATTGTTTGAAAATTCTATTTTTCGCCAAGAATTATTTTTGAAAATTAATTTTCAAAATAATTGATTTTAAAAATGTGAAGTATGGTTCCTTTTTATATGATTGAGATAGGATCTAAATCGTTTTGTAATACGCGAATATGTATATGTCCATTATATTTGTAATTTATTACAGTGTCCGAATGGGATAAAACCATATTACTTTGAGTCAAGTGTGAATTAGAGGAGAATTTGCACATCTCCCAAAGCGAGTATTTAGGAATATGGTGGTCATAAAGGGAAGAATATAATTGTGCATTAAGTGTGCGAAGGCGATGAAAGTTTGTTTACTTCATAAAGATTGTGATTCTCATAACTGGTACTGGCTCAGTCATTGATCCATACTAGAAAGTAAAAACATATTAAAATTTGTTTTGTCCATGATTACGCCCTGATCGCGAAAGGGATAGTGAGAAGTGGTTGCATCCACTTTATGCTCGTTTGATTAATAAACTTCTCGAGGAGTTGGTACGTCCACTTATGAATTTCTTTCTAACACGTTGGAAAATGGTTCATTTTGTACCCAATTGGTAGATATAGGCTTAGAGCTATATTCATCTATTATTATTTTGGGGAAATTTTTCCAAGCATTGTTTGTGTATTAATACTACCCAATGTTCACGTATATATATTAACATTGGGATTGATTGTTTGGATGCATGTTAGTTCAATAAAATATGCTTATTCCATTTTATTGTGCATGGTATTATGTCTGTGATAATTTGCCTTAATGTGAATATGTGATATGCAATATTTTTCTGTGTCAAATTATTGAGTTTGCATTCATAATTGATATGACCAGCATTGATTCCCCTAAGTTAAGTAGACTTTAAAAATGAGTCAAAATATTCATTATTTATTGTCTATAAAATTGAATTTAGTATGGTTAATTATTAATACTGAGATAATAATGGTGCACCAAGTGTACTATTCATTTCAAAGCTTAATAAGATGCTATCTTAGTTTAACTTTGGATGGATAGTGAATATACGTATATTGTTGTGAATTCCTTGTGCACAACTATATTTCATTATATGTCATGCTTATTTATGATACTACTGCTTGTAAAGTCGATTGATGTTGAACCATACGAAATTGTATGTTGAGCTTGGGCAGCAACAATCTTATATCCTAAATTATGAGAATCTAGTGTGTACTCTATAAGCAAGAGGCTCTTGCACTTTTGAACTTGGTTCTGGTCGAATTCAAGGAGGAGTAGAATATCACTCAATACATTTTGGACCATAATGTCTATGAGATGTGGAAGGAAGAAGATTTCACTGCATTCATCATTTTGCTAGTGCAAACGATGAAGTAATTACTTCGCTATTTCGTAAGTATCAACGTGTAATGTATTTAAAGTTGCGTTTAAGGAGTAGTTAGGCTGCGCGACCCTAACTTAGCTTACGATCTTTGACCATCAACATTGATACTTGTTACAAATGTCCTAATCATACGAGTCGAGGCATGAGGCCTATATGATTAGAGAACATAGTGATACTAGTCATAGTAAGACCAATGGCAAGGTCCAAACTATTATCCACTTCTTGCCTAAAAATCAGGCTTAAATCGAGCAATGCCTACCCACGCTTATGTCATACATGAGATCCGGAGGAACTCGGTAATTCTTGTTTTGTTGGATAAATTCCAATACAAAGGCGATAAAAAAGGTTTTGGCACCTACGTCCCTAAGAAGTGAGAGGCTAGATAGAATTTCAAGGATGTCCTTGAACATGAACCACGATGACATTTTGTGAGTAAAATGTTGACTACCAAAGGCGCACTATATGTGAGAAGGTTGCACCTTTGAGGTTATGTTACTCAAGCTCACGCAAGTGAGGAGAGTTACCTTTTTTAATGTTATCAATTGAATTTCGTTGTTGGTTAACTATTAATTCAACCTCAAGGATTCTCAATAAAGTTTTGACATGACTTCATTAGATTCTAACTAGTTTCAAGAAGGAACAAGATAGAGATGCAAGGAACGACTTCAAAGTGGGGGTTCAAGTAGTGTGAGCTAGCCTTGTGGAAAATGCTAACCTTTTTAGCATTAGATTCTGTCATGATCTTAGTGAAGTTTTCCTTTAGTTTGTGCCTCAAATATAATAGCATTTGTTAAACCATGCTTGAGTGAGGACTAATATGACCCTAAAGTGTGGTTTATTAGTTAAGGCAAAGAACCAAACTATTTGCAAACCTAGTTTTCATTTTTCCTTCTTTGCATGGTCATAAGGGATTATGTGAAGTTAATACACACAACGCAAAGACAATGGCAAAATCGAGTATATCAATTACTAAAATGGGAGTATTAGGCACTTTTGAAAGTTTAGAAGATGAGTCCAAAGCTTTGTGCGATGAAACAAATTGATTGTTCCTACATGCCACGAAAATATTGCATAGTCGAAAAGAGAAATGAAACTCTGCTTAATATGGTTTGAACTATGACGGAAAGAACCACAATGTTCAATATCCACATGCCCTTTAAAGCCTTTACTTGTACATCTCATGAGATGAGAATTGGTCAAGCGAATGGCCTAAATCAATTGGAAACAAGAGATGTATCGCCTATGTCCACGATAACTTAGTTGATAATGACCAAGAGGCGTGAGGTGTTAGACACCTTACTATGTCAAAATGACATTTCTTTGTGGACGATGAGAAAAAGGAAAATAAATGAGATATAAGAAGTCACATTCCGAGGGAATGGATTTCTTAACTAGGGTAAAATGGAAAATAGTTTTTCTTTGAGTCTCAAGAACTAAGATCGTTAGGATCACTCCATCTGAGTGAAAGAATTCTTGAGAAAAATGATGAAGAAAGTTGTGTAATGTATATTGCATCCTTGGGGTTAAAAATCTCAATAGATTGATCCAAATGATTGTTATCTATTTCCCCGAAGGAGATACATCGACAAAGTCTTTGAGCAATTCAACATCTGTCTCTTCTACTGCAGCTTGTACGAATGTTCCTGATCCTAACTTTAGTGGGAGCAAGATTGCTATTTTCCAGTGAGGAAAGAGAACTTGATTGTAGTGGAAGTTCCTATATAGAGCTTGAATCCAGGGGGGATATTTAAAAAATGCATTAATCGTGTTCCTTTGAGTAACCTATAAGTTAAGGACAAATTTGCGAGTGTGCTAGAGGTTCACTCATCCCATTGGAAGTTATATGGATTAAAGCAATGGAAGTGAAAATAATATTTGAGAGATCAAACCATGTTTGAAAATTGGTTGACTTGCCTAAAGGGCAAACACCTATTAGAGATAAGTGGATACATAAGCAATAGATCAAGTGAGACATCGATAATCACTAAAAGGAATTTGTTCAACAAGATTGGAAAGAACACCTTGTTGAATGATTTACCTCCATTGAATAGACTTTGGCCACTTGGGCTAGTCTATACCTCGACCTACATTAATTAAATGTAAAGACTCCTTCTTCTCAATAGAGAGTTTGGAGAACAGACCTACTTGGTTTAACCTAAAGGTTTCAATCATTTAAATGTGTGACCTTAGACAATCTTCAAGAAGATGGTATATTCATGTATGTTGTGATAACACCATATACTTTGAAGGTGAACCTTGTAATTCTAATCTTGTGTGAACGTCACACTCGTAGCTAATGACCTAGCATACTTGAATGACTCCAAAAATTGGAAGATTATTAATATCGGTTTTCGTTCGAGTCAAACTTCAAAAGATTGTTCGAGTAAGATGTTCCCCCTGTCCAAAAGAGATGTATCACTACAAGAAAAGGCCAGAGTTGTGACAAAGTTTTTGTGATGAAAAATTTTTGACACAAAATTGTGACGAAATTCGTCACAAAGCAATGGCCAAAAATTCGGAACCCAACATTTGAGTTTGTCGCTAAAACATTGCGACAAAATTGGTCACTAAAACATTGGGACGAAAGAATTTTCGTTGCAAGACCGGCAGGAAGCTTCCCACCAAACCTTTCTGACGAAATACTTCCTACGCAAAAATTGTGACCAAATATTTCGTTGCAAATAATTGGCAGGAAATTTCCCGCCTCATTTGTGACGAAATATTTGGTCGTAAATTTTTGGTTGGAGATAGGGGTTGATTTCTCGCAGCAATTTGTGTCAAAATTAAGGTTGGTCGCACAATAGTGACGATTTGATCACAATGTTTGCATGGAAATGGTTTTGTTCACAAAATAGCGACGAATTTTGTCACAATTTTTGCGACGAAATATTTTGTCGCAAAAGTTTCGGTCTATAAATACATGGCTTACCTATGAAACGAACATTTGAAAAATACTTCAAAAATAGAATATACAGGGGTTTGTAGACAACAAGTTCACGTGTTTTGGACCATGTTAGACATCATATTTTATTTGTAAGTCTATTTTCAATAAAAATTAAATATTTCAATAATTTTTTGTGTTATGGTTTAATTGTTTAGTTTGTTTATTTATTTTGATATTATTATTTGGAAAGGTTTAATTAGTTTTCATAAACATGTTGTTGGTATTAGGTTGAATTAATTTTTAGTGTAAGATTATTTATGCAATGTTGATATATTATTTATATTCTTAATGGTGTGACTCTGCATATGCGAACGAGCTGAAATCTGATTACAATTGTGAAACCAGAACGACAGGAAAATGTGTGATTGGATGTACGTATGTATTTTGAATACTTTTTTGATGGATTAATTCATGGTTGGGGTGGGGCAATTTGTTGAGTTTTGCTAGTTAATGCCATATTTTGGCAACTACAATCCGTAAATATGTTGTGCATGCAAGAGGTGCAGCAACAAAAAGCTGGTAAACCCTGATGTCATTAGAACACACTTTTATAGTCATGGTTTTGATCCTAATTATCACTAATGGGTTTATCAAGGGGAGACAAACATTAGGTATCAAACGGCTTTGCAAGAGTCTAGATAGTACGAAGGCAACAATAGTAATGATGTTCTCATTCAATCCGAACGTCATAAGAACATGTAGTAGAGTCAACCAACTTATGGGAACATGCATCATATGGTATTCGATATGGCTGGCCCTTCAGTTTATCCCAATGCAGAGGATGCAGCAAATTAATTAGAAGAGGATCCCAATTTAGAGGCACAAAGGATGTTCGATATGTTGACATGTACGAGTAGACCATTACTTTCGGATGTGAGGTTAGTCCATTGGCAGCAACCACCACGCTTTTAAATATCAAGGTACAATTCAACATACCTGAGAGAGCATACAACTTGATTGAAGAGTGGTCTCATTGGTGGGCGCCTCCAGACACATCATTACCTGATAGCATGTTCAACATGAAGAAGTTGGTGGAGGGGCTTGGTTTGCTAGTCCAAAACATAGATTGCAGCAAAAATGGATGCATGATTTTTTGGGTTACGGATGAGGGACACCCTTCCTGTAAATTTTGCAACCACCCAAGATATAAAATTGGAAAGCGGCATCCTGTGCCGCATTCACGCATATTCTACTTGCCTATCACCTAACATTTGCAATGGCTATATGAATTAGAGGTTACTGTGGCTCACATAAGGTGGCATTAGGAGCACACACAAAAGGAGGGAGTGATGCGACATCCTTTCGATGCCGAGGCCTGAAAGCATTTCAATCGTTGTCATCCAATTTTGCAGAAAAGTGTAGAAATGTGTGGTTAGGCTTATGCACAGACGGATTCAACCCGTTTGGTGTGTGTGGTCAACAATATTTATATTGGCTAGTGATATTGACACCCTATAATCAGCCTCCCTCATGTGTTTGAAAGATCCAGTTAAATTCCTAACAGTTATTACACCAGGTCTACGGAGTTTGAAACAGAGGCTAGATGTATACATGTAACGTTTATTGTCAAGCTCATTAGTTTATGGCATGATGGGGCATTGACGTACGATGTGTTAAGGAAACAAAAAAAATTATGCGGTCCATAATTATCTGGACCATTAGTGACTTCCCAACTTGTTTGATGTTATCTAGTATGAATATATACAATTGTGCCACTTTTTCTATGTACATGAGTTTCTTATATATATCATTTTAATAAATTAAATTTAATTTGATAGGTTGGAGTACATCGGGCATGTATGCATGTCCTCATTGCATAGAGGAGATTGATGCCTTCTCAATAAAGCATGAACGAAAGACATGTTGGTTCGATTGTCAAAGAGAATTCTTAGATAATGGGCATTTATTCAGGAGGAACAGATTAAACTTTAAGAAGGATCGAGTTGCAAGCAAGCATCTTTCGCCAAATGTAAAGTCTGATTGGGAGATCTTGGGGGAGCTAGAGGACATTGACAAGAAGAAAATTACAGAATTGGGTACTGAAGAGTGTAATTGAAATGCTGCTAGGCTTACTGGTTGGAGGAAAAGCAGTATATTTTGGGACCTTCCATAGTGGGGTCATTTACGCATCAGACATAACCTGGATGTGATGCACATTGAGAAGCACATATTTGACAACGTCTTTAACAAAGTTCTTAATGTTCAAGGCAAGTCCAAAGATAACTTGAAGGCACGATATGACACACGTGAGATATGTTAATGCAAATAGCTAGGGCATGATGCCATAGGCAAGAGGTATGAAAAGGAAAAGTATACTTTGACAACATAACAAAAGAAAATATTGTTTGATTGGTTAAGGACTGTGAAATTCCCAGATGGTTATGTGTCTAATCTTAGTAGATACATTGACGCACAGAAGCATAGTGTGTTTGGAAAGAAAAGCCATGATTGTCACATTTTTATGCAGTTGCTAATGCCTGTGGCATTTTGACCCTTCTTGGATTACAAGTACTAGGAGCCACTTACAGAATTGAACTTATTTTTTAGGGAACTAACATTTGCAGAACTAAGGAAGGATATGGTTCAAGCGTTGCATAAAAAAATTCCAGCAATTATTTGCAAGTTCGAGAGAATGTTCCCTCCAGCATTTTTCGACTCCGTGGAGGCTCTTCCAGTTCATTTACCTCTCGAGGCATCTTTAGGAGGTCCAGTTCAGTATATATGGATGTATCCGTTTAAGACATAACATCTTGTTGAGCAATTTTTAATATTTAAAATATTGATACTGTTAAAGTGATGTTTGATATACTTAGTCTATTGTTTTTTAGATTTTTTCGTAGGTTGAAAAGAGCAGTTGCAAACAAGGCTAGAGTTAAGGGGTCTATTTGCAGTACATACCAAGTTCAAAAGTCGACTACCTTTTGTTTGTACTACTTTGATCAACACATTTCAGACAAGTTTTGTTTAGGAAAGCGGAATGAAGTGGACATTACATTCCCTGACCATTTGGTCCCTTCTCTGTCCGACGAACTCCCTCTTCGTGGCGGCTTGATATCTCTCTCCGGCTCTCATTATCTACCTCGTCGTTCCATCGCAGTCTCTTGAGAATGACAACGACGTTCTTTCTCTGTCCACACTCTCTTGCTCTTCATGGCGGTTGATCTCTCTATCAACTCTCTTTCTTTTTCTCGAGGATGATGAACTCGTGCTCTCTCCTTCCACACTGATATTGCTCACCGCTCCATCACCGTCTCATCCTCTCGTTGCTTCTTGATCGACACTCTTTCTCTTTCATGGTCCATTTCATCATTGTTGCTCTCTCTCCCCCTTGGGCTGCTTCTTAACAGGTAAAGAGTTGTGGTTTTTTTACTTTTAATTTGAAATGTGCATGGATGTGTTGGCTCAGTTAATTCTGATTTGTGTGTGATTGATGAACTATGGTTTTTTACTTTTCAATTGAAATGTGTATGGAATGTATTTGGTTTTTCTTTTTTCAGTAATCTAGCAGTACACCTATTGAGCAAGAGTTGTTGCATTAGCTATAGGAACTTATCATTTAACTTTGCCTGGCAGACTAGTTTTACAGTTATCAAATTGTTATTATGTTCCTGCTAGGAGTAAGAACATCATTTTTGTTTCATGTTTAGACAATGATGATTTTCATTTTATTATTAAGAATAATAATCTTTATGTCTATCATAGGGACATATTCTATGGTGTTCCAACCTTATCTTTTGGTCTCTATCATAAGGACATATTTTATGGTGTTACAACCTTATCTTTTGGTCTCTATGTTTTAAACTTGGAACAAGGCAAACCCGTCTATAACACTAATAGAGGGTTAAAATCAAATGATTTAATCCAAACCTACTTTTGGCATTGTTGTTTGGGTCATGCAAGTAAAAAACACATCTTAAAGCTCTACAAAGATGGATTACTTGACTCATTTGATTTTGCATCATTTGATACATGCGAATCTTGCTTGATACAAGTTTTTTGGGGTAAGAACCTCTTGAATCACGTCTTGACTCTTGATTAGTTTGTGGGATTCCTTTTAACTTGGTATTTGGGGCATGTTTCTATAGATTTTTATAGGTTACCTTGAAGAAGTGAGGGAAAAGCGTAGTGCTTTCTTTTGGTAAACGAATTCATCAATTCCTTGTGTTCCAGAAGTAATTCTCAAGTTCCTTGATGAATTTTATGCACTCATCATGTGTGTTTTAATGATTTTTGTGTGAAGAACAATGGTACTGCATTATATTGCACAAATCTTGATAGTACGAAAACTAGAGATATGTTGGCCTTGATTCGGAGTTATAATGGAACTAGTTGGAGACCCAGGCGATGTCATGGGTTTTTTTGTTAGCGACTAATTGGTGAAAATTTGGAATAAGAAAAGATTATATATTGCATGTTATTTAATTGACTATATAAAAACAATGGCAAATGAAAACATAAATTAAGTAAAAAAGCTAGAATTTAAATGCATGATTGCAATTGTCAAAAAAAATTGTAATATTGATATAACTTAAATTGTTAAATAGTTTATACACTTTAAAAATAGAACAAAACCACCATCACTGTTTACATTGCTCCGTCACTGTTTCAACCCACCAACTACCACCACCATTGCTCCACCGTGGTTGCAAGCCTGAAACTACATTTCAAACCAAAACATTAAAATAAAAAACAAAAACCAAAAATTTTGAAATTTACATTCGGAGAAAACATTAAGGTTAGAGGAAAGTTTTATTTATCAACCTGTTTTAGAAACTCTAAAACGTTTCAAAATTCATGCATCAAACAAAAGAAGTCAACCATTAACTATAAATTGAAAAGAAGCCAGAAAGGGGGCTTTTCATTTCCCCCAAATCCCCAGATCGCAATCCAATAAACATGGAATCCAATTCCATTTTCCTTGTCTACTCAACGTTAATATTTACTAAAGCTAATGATACAGTAATGCATTATCATCATCACATTCCAAATATTGCCAAACATAACGATAAAAGATTATTTTCCCTTCAAATTGTAAGTAGATTGACAAAAATATGAAACTTGCATGATGCTTATCGTCTGAGAGTAGCAGAAGTGAACATCTCTGTGACAAAGTTAATATTCCTGTTAGTAGTATCAACCCATGAAGTGTATAACTTCGCAATATTTTCATAGTTTAAGGTCTTGAGTAGGTCAGATTCACAATAAAGCCTCTCAAGATCTTCAGAGCTTCGTAGATTGAAGCTTTATATAGAACTTTATAACTGCAACAACACACCCACATTAAAAAATTCCAGAACAATGACAAAACCTTTATATAGAAATCCCCAAAAATATTGAAGCTTTGAATAAAAT
>CAODLS012128305.1:0-15969 GCA_948243855.1 Flueggea neowawraea
ATTATGATATGCTCAATTCCAAACCTACCAACACTCCTTTTGATAGTAAACTCCAGCTTGACAACTTAAGGGATCCTCTTGATTCTCCAAATTACTATCAAAAGCTTGTTGGGAAGCTTATTTATTTAACTATCACTAGACTCGACATTTCCTTCGCTGTGAGTTTGGTTAGTCAGTATATGCATGCACCAACAGTTGTCCACTTGTCTATGATGAAAAGGATTTTGAGATATTTGAAGAAAACAATTAGGTGTGGCATTGTAATGAGAAGAAATGGGCACACTGACATCATTGGCTTCTTAGATTCAGATTGGGCAAGCAATACACTTGATAGATGATCCACTACAGGCTATTGTATGTTTGTTGGAGGGAATCTGGTGTCTTGGAAAAGTAAAAAGCAACATGTTAGAGCACAGTCAAGTGTTGAAGCTGAATACCGTGCAATGGCAGCAGCATCGTGTGAGATGGTGTGGCTTAAAAACCTGTTGACAGATCTTGGATCTCCTCCTACCAGTCCGATGAAATTGTTCTGCGACAATCAAGCAGCTATGCACATCGCTGCCAATCCTGTTTTTCATGAAAGAACAAAACATATTGAAGTAGATTGTCACTTCATTCGACAACAAGTTCAGTCCAAGGTGATTCAAACACACTATATCAGATCCAGTGATCATCTTGTCGATGCCTTCACTAAAGTTCTTTCCTCTGTTGTTTTTCATCGACTCATGTTCAAATTTGGCTCTATTGATCCATTAGCGCCAACTTAAGGGGGAGTATTGAATAACTATGTGATTCATTGCCTATTTAGGTACTGGTGTATATTTGACAAGAGTGTATTTAGGCTGATTTAGTTTGATTATGATTGTATACGATTCTTGTAATTTCTTTATATACTGATGTACTCTAAACCAATGACTTATGACTGAATATACTTTTCTTCTCAATCATATTTTCCTCTGTTTTTCTGTCTTTTTATTTTCTTTCTTAATTTCGTCAAAACAATAAATTACAAAATCCGTTTTTATTCTTTTTTTCCTTTCTTCTTTTCTTTTTGTATGATACACATACATTTTCCGAGTCAAAACCTACGCTGATTGCTTACCACAGGAATAAAATGGAGAGAACATTAGCCCATACCCTTTGAATTTTCAACCGATTGTAATTACATAGTTGCACTCCAGTCTTGCCGACCAAACATTTGGAATTGGCCAATCACCTGAATTTTCTTAAGGGCAATTCTGTCACCTCGGAAAATTAATATTATTAAAAATTTAAAAATCAATGTTGGTTTGATCGGTAGGAAGGTTTCATGCTTCATGGGTCAATGATTATGTTTCAGGGCCAAATAGTGTTGAAGAGAGCGGCCGGACTGAACCGACGGATTCATGCCCCACCATGGATTCCATGGCAGAGTCGTGGTGAGTCCCACTTTGATATGGCCTTGCATTGCATGTTATACTTTGAAAATTATTCACAAACAATCATGATATTATGCACTGTAAAATTCTAATAAAATTCAAACACATTTTAAATTCTTTTCAGGGCATTAGTGAGATCCATGTAATATTTATATTCAACTTTATAGACTATGTTGTTTGAAGTATATTTAAAAAATATATTGTATAGTTGATATTAGTTAAATATATTCTATTGTAATTTTAAAAAAAATATATTACTTTTTTTGCTATGTTGTTTATCTAATTTACTATTCTTTTTTATACATCAGCTCTCACTAAGAATTAAACTCACAACCTTTTATTATTAAAGACAATTTGAATACCAATAGATTATAAGTCTATTGGTACCTAATTTATTAATATACCATTTAACCACTATTAACAAACATTCCAATTTTAGTGGTTTCCCATTATATTCTTACACGGTTTAGGTTAAGCAGTTCCATGTTTTGTTCGAGTTAACAGCATCTAACTCAATTTCTAAGACCCAAGATGTGGAGTCCCATTAAGCCAAACTTGGTCATGGAATAACAGGAAGAAGTGTACGGAAGCTTATGAGGATTCAAAGGCATGTTAAAGGCCTTCCTTTGTAAAGAAAGAAGTGATCCTCCACTAAGTCACCCTTTTAATTGTCGGCTAGGTGCTAACCTATGAAACCTACCATTTCTGTTTCTCATAAAGACGATGGTATATTAAATGGTAAAAGCTTAGTACTACAAATGGAAGGAAGCAATTTACACCCCAAAACCATGTGGGTAGACAACAAATGACCTACCCTAAATGCTTAAAGAAATACCTCAAGAATCATTAACCTAGAAAAGCTGTTGAGGTAGGTACCACTGCCACTTCAGGGGCTTGTGGGTGAGACTTCCAAGTTTGGAAATGTGGAGTTCGTTGCATCAATTACGGGAAAAGAGTGCAACTGGCATTAGTGAACATCGGTAGATGTTCAAAAACTTTAACACGTTGCCTTCCCGTGATTACACCTGATGCATGAATAATATGCGGTTTTTTTTATTTAAAATAGATTGAGTTGATAAATTATAAAAATAGATTATATTTTGATAAATTATGATAGATTTAATTATTTTAAAATTTTTAATTTTATTCATATAAAGATTTTTTTAAAGTGAAAATAATTAACTCAAATTCTTCTTAGACCATTAATTTGTTTTTTAATTAAAATTGTCATTACTGCTAAAATTAAATTTTGGCATATTCAAACTTCCCAATTCATTACAACTGAAGATTATGAATTAAGAATTAGTGTCCTCTTTTTAATTGAATTTTAAAAAAAAAACTCAATTCATCCAAATGCTATAGACACGCTTTATATTTTGAGATTTTCAAAATATAGGTAAAATTTTTTAATTCCACTAATTATTAGTAAAATTATAGTATTACCCTTAACTAATTTCAATTGTTGAGTTTGAGGATATTAATTGTTAGGTATTTTTTTAGAAAACTATAAGAGAATAATTGAAAAAATTATAAAATTAAATGAATATAACTACTAAAATTATAATTTCGTAATTATTGTGCAAAGTGATATTACCTGTAAAATTGGGATAAAATGAATAAAAATAAAACAGTTGTCTAAAACAAGAGTACTTTTGAAAAACTATAAAATTTTTATTTGTCTTTAGTAAATGTACAAACTAATATGCCACTTAAACAAACATGCATGAATAATGCAATATACTTTTTTGAATAATGCAATACACTTAATATGCTTAAATTTACCACAAACAAACATACCTACAAATACAATAACTTTCTTCTCTTAATTGGAATTATAAGTCATGACCAAGTACATTCTCTTACTATTTCGTGCATTTTAAAATTTGGTGAAGTATGGGCAGAATATGGGAATAACTTAAACCTTGTTCATTTCTACAACCATAATGTTTGAGGACGAAAACGTAGACCCGAGAGAAAAGTGATAAATTCCTAGCAAACCCATTTCAAATTATTTTTTCTCCTATCATAACACAAGATAGACCTTATTGTACAAATCAACATTTCTCCGCCTTCTATTCAAACATAATCAGTTTGCTCCATTTCGCTTTCAATAACCTTTTTCGACAATATTCTTTAATGACATATTACTCAATAACAATCTAATTGTATTTCTATTTTTAAGACACAAAGTCCATTCAAAAACGTGATAATCACTTATGCGGACTATTTTTGGACTTGAAAATATTTACAAACTTCTTCAATCAAAGGATATATGAAAATACATATTTTTTTGACAATATTCTTCCTTGAAATCAATAACATATTGCTCAACAACAATGTAAATATACCCCTATTTTCGACAAATAAAGTCCATTAAGAATCAGAGTGTTAATTACTTGTGATGAAATTTTTGCGGCTTATAAATATCTAAGACTTCCTCATTCAAAGTATATGAAAATACCAAAGTAAGACATTGGTCCTGACCAAATACCACTTGAATGAATTTGTTGACCACACAAAATATTAATGACATTGACAATTAGTCCTTATTCGGGTAGGTGAACTCTCTCTCCCATTATCCATCTCAAAATCTGATAAAAAAAACAACTGTTACAAAATGGGTGACACTATTTCAGAATGTGATTAAGCTCCAGCTCACAAAGTCTATGTTTCAAATTAGACATTTTTTAAGCATTTATCCACTCCTCAGACGACGCAACAGGGTGACAAAACTAGTGGATTATGACAATTGCCAGAGTGCTCTCCAAGGTCAAAAATTGGCAACCTAAATGGTTGTAGTTGTGTAAATACTGGGGCCACGTTCTCTACATCATATCTTCCAATACCTCATAATTAATGGAATTATTTTTTTGATTAAAAAAGAAAAATTATTAAGTATTCTCCGACAGAACAACTGAAACAACACATGAGTAAACTAGGTCTTTCTTCGACAATCAATATAACCTTCCTTGAACCTTCACATCAGTGCAAACCTTAACTTCACAATGCATTCCTCCAATTTAGTATGATTTGACTAATGTCTCTATCAAATATTGATATTTTTGTTTAAACAAAATAGAACTACTCAACAAAAACATGCACAAAATATAAAAATTGTGCATCTATCTCTTATTTATTATATCGCATCTTTCACTTATTATAGCAATCACTGCAATGCCTGGAAAGTGGAAATGAAAGTAGAAAGCTGGTGCATACACTAGCAAATGCAACTTGATATATTATACAGATAAATAGACCGGTAAAACAGTATGTTGACAGCCTAATATTCCTCTTATAGTAAATTTAAGTATATAATGAAGATCACAAATTTAAGAATCAAATCATCTTTTTGTAAGGCTCAGTGACACAAACTGATCCGGCCAATCAGGCAACAACTCATCCGCACGTCACGAACATGAAATTTTTCTTTCTTGTTTTTTTTTATCTGTACTTAAAAGGATGCTGGTTAATTAAGTTTGTGAAGAGGTGTACTTGACACTAACGAATGTATCCCTTCAAAGATTTCTAGATACTGAAATCTACAAGGAGAATGTGGTCCTAATGCAAAGAGTGTTCCAAGGTAACAAATAAAGAAATCTAGTAACCTTTCGTAGCTCTAAACGTTTATATTTTTCAAAAAATTCTTAGTACGAAAGCTTCTTTATCAGTGCATGAAAAATTATTAAGTGAGAAGGATGAGAATGAAATTTTGCACCAGAATCAATCAATATTTTACTTAATTTTGTATTGAGGAATGGAGAATCTTTAACTTAGTATACGTCATGTCACTTTGGCCTTAAGTGAAGCCTAAAGTTAGACCTTTGATTTTTTGTCATGATACATATTTAATTAAGACTTTAATACATATTTAATTAAGAGTTTACTAAGAAAGACAAGAGAATCCAGTTCACCGCTTACACAAGCATGAAAACTATGCATTCTGCCTACCTTTTTGACCATGATAGTGCCATCATTCCTTTCCTTTAATCAATAGTTTCTTAATTTTTTATTTTTTTTGCCGAATATAGTTTCTTAAATTAATCTTCTAATTTAAGGGAAACAAAGACACAAAAGGGAAGCCTACGTAATCCATGCAAACATGTCATGCAACTAATGGTCATTTATTTGCTAATTAGAATTTACACGGTAAAGGTTAAATATGCATCGAGCCCTTGAAAAAAGCTTAAAATTAGGGACAAAATGAAAACAAGTTGGTCGAAGATAGCTTTACAGACAGTGACTAGACATGTGAATGTAATCTCAACTGCAATGCATGATTAGTAATAATGTTTATGCTGTTGCTATTACGAAAAAAAATAATTAAGTAAATGATGTATCAGCTTTTATGTCCTAGATGATTAGAAAATTGATGCTGAGGGTTTCTACACTGGCATGCAAGTGCATATTTAATATTAATTTTTACTTTTGGAGTAACTGTTAGCTTTTGGTTTAAATTGTTAAGTCTCCAAAAGTGAACCGTCATATTCGGTTAAAAAAATGAGCTAATAGCACCCACATGCTTATTCTAGCGGTAATGTCTACAGTGTACTTGGTGATTTTCTAAGTTTTGAGCTCCTGTTACGTAGAAAAAAATTATATCAACTAGATCGATGAATAACAAGATTAAACGAAAATAGAGAACAAATATTTCAAGGATAAGTATCGAAAGAGCTTACCGGTAGTCATACGAGAATTTAAAAAGCATGCTGACCAAATTTCAACACGGGACGATGCCTTGCTTTTCATGCAGCCGCGAAATTCACACCATCCTTTGTGGCCTCATTCTTCTCCAAAACTGAACGCATTTTGGACTCCTTTACCTATAGAGAAGACCGATGAAAATGGCAACAGAATATCATAAAATACATAATTGTTTCCAAAATAAGATATCAGTTACCGAAACAAAATAAAAGAACGAATTATTACATTATGGAGACTAAAGCAGACAGAAGAAGAAAAAATTATATGATATTGGCAATTAAATCGCCTTTGTACAACCAATTCTTTCATAAAAGTAACATAAGAATCTTCCTATAACAATTAAGGAATAAAAACGATAGTCTTATTAAGGAATAAAAACAATATTCTTTTTTAATATGCCTTTGAAGCATGTTCGTTGCCTTTGAAGCACGTCAACGAACAGTGTGAGAATATTGGAATGTAATACATGCCTCTGTTCAGGAAAGTCAAATATAATCAAATCCTAGAAGGATTATTTTGGGGTGAGGCAGGGGAAGGGGTGACAGAGGTCAAAATTAACTAGATACAGTTAGCCACAACAAACATATAATAGTCAAAAGACCACATTTTTAACAAATTTATCAAACTTAACTATGAATTCAAACATGATGCTATCACATGATTCAAGGAAAAGGAACGAAAATCTGACGAATTGCATGCGGAGAAAGGAGAATGAACAAACAAATTTCAAGTCTCATAAACACATGATCATCTGATAAGCAGCATACTTTGGGTTTGATAGACCAGTAAAGCTTAAATGCTGAGTCAGGTCCAAATTTTGTATCTTGATCAGTTTTCAAAAGGTTATAAGTTTCTAGGCTCTTAATTAGGCAACAATAAGCAATTTGTGACGTACATATTCCCCAAATTAAGCAGCTACTACATTTCCTTCTACATACTTGCTGCTCCTTAAAGACAAATGGAGTTAGCCATATTCCAACCACCATAA
Source organism: Flueggea neowawraea (assembly GCA_948243855.1). Taxonomy (NCBI): domain Eukaryota; kingdom Viridiplantae; phylum Streptophyta; class Magnoliopsida; order Malpighiales; family Phyllanthaceae; genus Flueggea; species Flueggea neowawraea. The sequence goes on from CAODLS012128305.1 coordinate 7,108, forward strand.
TAGAGCATTATTTCATAAGCTTGCTTTCACCAAAAAGTCACAAAGCTTGGCAAAAACAATTGATGTGGTTATGAGGTGATTGTTGTATTTGTGATGAATTGCTATAAAGTTAATCAGTGGAATGATGTAGCCCAACTTTCCACACAATCTTCCTTTGTACTTCTAGCAGAAAGAAATGAAATTGCTGACATAGCTAAAAGTGCCATCACACATGTATAGCATGTTTCAAAGCACTAGCATGTCTCCAATTAGTGGGAAAAAAACGCCACCTCATGGAGGGATTCAGTTCAGCTTCATTAAAAACAATGATACTTCAGATGAAATGAAAAACTGAGGGCAGAGTGGAAGTCAGATCTGAAGGCCCAAGAAATCATTCTTGAGAAATTCAAACTTCTCTTTAGAATAACTCCAGGCATCAATCGCAGGGTTCATTTCCAGCGTCCTACCTTATTCAATTATTGTTTTATTAAGACCTAGAAATTTTAGAAAGCACAAAATCTCCTATCTTTTTATAGTTGAATTTGAACTACAGAAGAGATTCGAAAGCAGTGAGAAAAGTTTCCACATCAATTCAAGTAGCTATTGCCTATACTGGATGGACAAATGCAGATTATACTAAACCTAATGATTATTTTATGTGATGCAAGCAAAAGAATAAAATCCCATTATTCTACAAAAAGAAAAAAATAAAAGTCCCATTATTCTACGGAAAAACTTTGTACTAAAATCATGAAAGCAGATTCAATATCTTAGATTATGCCACGCCACCAAAGAAAAATCTGTATGGGCACATCAAAACTTAACTGTTGCACATTGCAGTATGCAACTAACTGACAGAAAAGCTTAAACGACTAGAAAAGAAATAAATAGAATCTTAAAAGACTTGTATTAATGAGTTGTCTCCTTTCTGTCATGCTAGACAGAATGAGAAAGAGCAATGCTACTAGTTGAAACGAAAAGCTAGATGGGTGCACCCACCTCCTTTGAAGCCTAGCAAGGAGTTAGTCTCATGCACAACAAAAGAAATAGGATTCAGGGAGAATCAAACTGCAGCCAGATCTTTGTTTGTAAATGATGAGTGTGATACTAATAAGAAGATGTTAGTGAAGAGATTCATGTCATACCATGCCATCATAAGAGATGCTGGCTAACTGTATAATTCCTACAAATTCCTCCAACGTGATAAATCAAATTGGGTACATAAATGGACGTTAAGACAAGTGTTATTGCAGAATAACAATTCAATCCAAGCACCACGGTTAATGCACACCATGAAAGATAACTAGATTAATATGCCCCTCCTAGGCAACACAAGAACAGCGTGCATAAGCACTATAGAACATCTACATGTTTTAAGCATATGCATTCTATGAGCCAACACAAGAACATCATGTTTTGAAGAAATAAGCTTCAAAGTATTTGTTTCTCGCAACAAAGGAAGCTGGTTTCGTGCTGCAATTCAAAAGTATTCTAGGCCTGAGCCTGCTGAAGCTATGACACATCAGCAAGATAGATGTAAGCAATTTGACAGGAAGAGAAGGGACTGAAATGCAGGGATTGGCTATGCTGCAGCTTAGAGTTGCTAGGCAATTTCATTTCTCCTCATAGTTTTTCAATATGATCTAACTACCTAAAGAAAGAAACTGATCCTTTTGAATTACACAACCGGAGCAGAACATTCAGCTGCCTGTAGTATATCTTTACAGATATGTTTGTAAATGCACCAGTGGCCATTTCATTGAACACACAAAATAAAAAATGCATCTGGTATATAAATTGCATTTACTAATAAAATACTTCAAGCCCTAAAATCCCCCCTTATGTATGGTTCAACTTTAAATAAGACAGGGAAAGATAATAATGGAGATCACTCAAACCATATCCCAGGTCATACATATGCTATTGCTTGATACGGAGTTTTAAAAGAACATCTAATATTCATCCATTACATGAATTAAGAAATCCGATTATTAATGTCACTTCAGAGGTTCACATTATCTTCTTCTTAAACGGATAATAGCATGAAACTTTCCTTGCTATTTATAGTTTGCCTGCCTCCCTCTGTCGTGGGGAAGTGTTCTTAGTAGGTCATGAGACTCTATCTTAACATAATATAATTGGAACAAGGAAGAAGTCATCATAACATCATTTACTCAGGACAGATAAACAATTTTTACAGCCCTGATCAAGTTATAGTGCAGTCGAGCTAGGAAGAACTATTTATCTTTGATTTATCTATATGTTCTTTCAATAAAGACACAATATCGTAAAGTCCGTACATTCAGAATGTCTCCGACGATCAAAAAATTCCATGTCAAAAAACAATCACCAAAACTATCCGGAAAGTTTATAGACAGCAAGTTGCAATATACTTCTCATAGGAAAACTTCAAACATAATTATTGGAGTACTGGAATTTCAATCATATGACTGCAGATTTTTCGCTGAATCTGAAGCAAAGATGAATTTAGCAATCATAGATCTGTATAAAAAATTTAAATCCACCCATCACTGTCAATCAAACTTTTGCAACACCATCAGTTATTGATCTAATAACCTCACAACTAAAGCAACAATGCTCAATAGAGGAAGTTCATTTCGAAACTGTAAACTAGGCAATCAATTCATATAGATTTCTGATAATGATCAATATCAAGTAACTTCAATTCGCACCTTCTATCAAGTTTCACCACTACACTAAAGACTATTAAAATCCAAAAAACCAATTATAGCACCAACATTGAGTGTCATTAAGAGACTAATCACTTACATTAACGAAGAGAAGCGAGTTGGAGGATCTTTAACTGCTCCCATTGCTCCTTCAAAGATCGCAATGATGGTTTCACAGTCATCGCCATCGCTGTGAACGTTGCCGCCATTATAGGAGTTTGATTTTGGAACCGGGAACTTGAAACAAAAATATCTAGTTTTTGCGAATTACGTCACTACCCCATAAATTTTAAATTTCCGTGCACGATCGAACTTTGAAACGGCTCCGTATTAGTGGGATCACGTTAAAAATGTTGTTAAAGTAAAAAAGTTGCCTTGCCTTATTAGAGATCTGAATTATGGAAATTCGTTTCGAAAATTAGAGTTAAGCATCGTATAGACGTTGCAACAAAAACTCTATCTACCAATATTTTTAAAATAATTAAAAACGTAAATCTTTGACCTCATACGTTATTAATTTCTTTCATCTTATAAATAACCTTCTCTTTTGTAATTGTTGTTGCCTTGAACAACAAGTTAAACAGCCTTCAAGTATTTGTGGTTACCTTGCAAAACAATGAAAATCAGAGGTCGATGGTTGTGTCATTGATGTCACTTCAACACTCAAATTAATGGAGAATTTCTAGGAGAATTTTGGCAGAGTATTAGCAAGTAGTTGTAGGTAAATGAAGCGTACTTTTTTTCGGAGATAAAAGGGGCTATTTATAGATGGCATAAGACAATCTGTTAAGGGAGATTTTACGTGTTTTTGAGTTATCATGAGATGATGATCTCATCTTATCCCCGATTCTCTCGTATTTGAACAAGTCTTGATGAGAACACATTTGTTTATCTTTCTGTTGAAGTCAAAGATAAACGTGTTTAAAGAATTCTTCTAGAATATGGGTCTTCCTCTTGTAGGCTTGACTTTTAGATGTGGACTTGCATGAGTTAAGTGGTTTTCTTCTCATGACACATCAATGACTCCTCACTCCTACATTTGAGTTTCTCAAATGTGGGAGTAATTTCTTGATTGAAATAATACTTTTCCATCATCGAGTGTATAAATTAAAATAAGGATCTATATGAATGATTTTTGTGTTGTCAGGAGCAGATAACAAGTTCTGTAAAATTGAGGAACTAAGAACATAATTTTGCAAAACAAATCCCACTTAAATTACAATTCTTCTCCTGCATGCCACTGTTTGCCGCCATCCTTGATACACATATATATGTTTTAAACTTTTGTAACCCTAACATTTGTGCACAATTTTAGCCGCCACCTTCAAGCCTTTATTCTTCTTCTTTGTGACTCCAGTTTTTGTAAAAATTTGCTTGCTTTTCCAGAGTCAATTCCGTTGCTTTGCTTCTCAGTAGCCGTTGGTGACAAGATGGTCTTTGTAATATTGATTTTTTACTGCACATCATGCATGCCATCTAACGTTTTGAAGAATAATTCTTGCATAAAATCTTTTTCTTTTTCCTAACCCTTTTCTTAGGATGTTTGTCGACCATACATCTATATCTTGCATGTGTTTTAATTAAGTTTTAACCCATCAAAATGCACTATCATTACTTTTTTTTATGCCATTTAGTGATTTTCTTTATTGGAGGGAAGGTCTTGAAGCCATAAGAGGTATTTTTAAAAGTGGGTCTATTATCCTTTTTGCTTTTCAAATTTTTTTTTATTTCACATATTTTTGCTGGGCGGTGGCTTTGGATTCATGGTGATCGGAGGAGACAAGTTTGTTCTGGGTCAAAACAATTGGTGTGCAATTCAATGATAGAAAATCAGCTTTGTCCATGTGGCGGTGTTATTTGATTTGTGAAGGGAGGTGCAAGGTTCAAGTTAGACCATCATCTTTGTCCATGGTAATAAATCACTGTGCAGACAGGTTAGTAAGTACTCGTCATTATTTACAATTCAACGAATAAAAAGATCAGGTTCAAGTTGGAAAAATGGCAAGGGGTGAGCAAACTTTGGTATGATAAATTAAAAATAAATTCAATTCACTACTTTGCATTTTATTATCCTTATCAGTTAATTACCATCATTTAAATGTCTTGTGCTTGTTTAGTGATTAGTTCGCGTCTAATCGTCTTTGGTAGGTTATGATTCATGGTATAGCTTGTAATATTATTTACTTGATTTGACAATTTTATAACGAAAAAGTAGATGTAACATAAAAAAAAATCAAAACAGCATTAAAATATGATATATATCTATAATATAAAATGAAATTAAATATTGAAGAAATTATATTAACGGCTCTGTATTTTTTATAATTCGCGATTGCATCCTAATGATGCTGTGATTGCGTTCTCAGGCTTAAACGCCATCAGCCAAAAGTGACGAAAAATGTCAAAAGACAATTTTACCCCTCTGACATGTCGTATCCATCTTCATCTCTTCTTTTTCTCTCCTTCTCTCATATGATCTCTCTCTCCAAACCCAGATCGCTTCTTTTCCAGACCACCACATCTCTTCCCGACCACCACCAAGCCCTCAACCCTTCCTCCTCTCTCATCCCCTACTTTCCCTCTCTCTCCGATCCGATCTCTCTCTCCCTCTCCTACTAGACCCGTTGGCTTCTCTTCCCGACCACCACCAATCAAAACAAACTACAATCGTTGATCTCTCTCCTCTTGCTTCTCGTCCTCTTTCATCTCTTGTTTGAGGCTGAAGATGAAGTTCTCCACCATAGTGGCATTGCAAGTGCCATTGTACATGGCTGGCTTGGGGACTTTCAAGCTCTGAAGGGCGGAAGTGCCCGTAGTAATGGTGCTTGTCGAGGGTGGACTGCCTTGACGAATGACGTTCACTTCCGTATGAAGCTCTTCCATTTCGGCTTGGAGAGTTTTTCGTAGGTCATTGAACTCTTAAGTCAGGAAGCGTAGTTCTCCCCTAAAGGCGATACCAAGATCTTCAATCATAGATTTGGCAGCCCGAGTGATTTCCAAGTTTTCGTGGATTAGGTTGTCCACCTGATCAATGAGCTCGCTAATGGTTGTGGTGACACTGGTTAAGCCACGTTCAAGATCGGCCATACGAGACTCCATTGTTTCCCTCATTGGAGCCTTAGACTTGCCCCGCTTAGGCTGGACGCATTGCTTCTCGTACCCACAAATATGTTCGGTTTGTTGCTTCTCAACGTTGGTAGCAACGACAACTTCCTCACTTGCCATTTGCTCATACAAAGTTAGAGGTCCCGAGGATTGGAACGTTGCTATGATACCACCTGTCACACAGTTAGGCTTTGATACTAGTCAATGCGCGCGACACTTAGTCTATTTCGAGGGACAAATAGAACTAAGTAAGCCTTCGAGTTAGTCTCGAGTGAGACGAGATGAACGATCTAGGCAATGAGAGGTCTAAGTGTGGTAGAGAGTGAGTCTTGAGCAATTAGTGCTTGTCGGAATGTAAACTTTGTACAATTGCTCAAATATGGATGTACAAGCATGCTTTACAAATGAAATGGATGACCTTTACATAGGCAATTCACCTCCTCCATGTGTGGCTACAATGAGTTGGTTTAGAATTTTCTATACAATTCTTATGTACAAATATTATCTAGTAAGTATTAGAATATTCTAGAGTTTGGGAGAATGTTGTAGTGTAGGCAATATGGTATGGAAATTTCTAGAATAATGTGGAGAAATATGGAGTAGACAATACAACCTGGAATTATTTGGAAGTTTCTTGACAACTCCAAACCTTAGCCAATTTTTCTTCATCACTCCAGCACATTTTAGAGATTTACTTGGCAAAGCTTGGTACTCCATGCACATGGCCATTTTTTTGTAACTCTTCAGCACATTTTAAAGATTTATGTGATACACATATTTGGATTTAGGCCTTTTTTGCCATAATTTAGGCAAAATTCGGCCCAAGTAAAATGAGTCGTAACAATAAGTCCAAGTAGGAGCATAAATGGGGCCATGAGACACGGAAATAAGGCGCTAGAGAAGACAAAATCAACAGAAATCTAACAAAAAAAAAAAAGAATATTCTTACATCTGGTTCATTCGGTTACATTACATAGATGGAGTCCCGAATCCTGATCAATTTTTGTCTACGCATTCATACAAACCCATCACAATTCCACACATACACACATTGCTTCAACACCAACATGACAAGTGTGACATTTAGGCCCAACTCCCATCATCTCCTAACCAACACTCTTCTCTACTCACTACAAGCGACCATTTCAAAGCGAGGTTGTCGCAAATCAGGACCCAATCTGTAATCTGTGAGGAGAGAGAGAAAAATAGACGACGATGGCGATGCTAGAGAGCATTGTCGGTGTCCTCCTCCTTATGCTGGTTCTGATCCTCCTCCTTCTCCTTCTCGCCTGCAAGCCATGGCGTTTCTTCTTCTCTTCTCGCTCTCGTCCTCTCTCTATCAAGGTGACTTATACACACAAACGAGCAATTCATTTCAATTCCATTTCTCATTTAGGTTTTCCTTTTCTTCTTTGATCATCACCTTTCCTTATCTTACAATCCGACGCCATTTAGTTGATGCGATTTGGTTGGGAAATAATACGATTACGGCTTTGGAATCGATTTGATTGGGTCTATATTATGTCTTGCATTTAAATATTGCTTGATTTTCGTATTCGATTAGGTTAGCATTTCTTTAATGCATTGTACCGATCGTATTGTTCCTAATATTAGATTCGAGATGGTTATTTACTATGATCATTTTTGAATGTGCACTAGCGGCTTCTTTGCGGATGAATATGGCAATTAATAAAATTTTGGTGTTGTGTTTGTTGTTTTGGTAAAGGTCGATGAGTTAGAGAGGCCTCTTGTTTCGGACAATGTTGATGTCCATGAACAAAGCAGTGAAGTTGCGAGAAATTATGACCTGGAGGGAGCTTGTTACAATGAAGGGTTTTTGCGTCAGGGACTTGTTCACAAACAGAGGGTTCCATCTGCATCTCCACATGTGGCACAAAGTATTTTGTTCTGTTTACCGGATTTTCAATGTATCTGGTTGAGTTACTCTTTTAGGAAATAAAACTTCGAGTTTCTTTATTCATTTCAGGTGATAGCTTGATATTAAATGTAGTTTCAGAGCCTGTGGAAGACATTTTAATTGGTCAAACGCTTAGGTGTTCATCCCTGACAGAGCAGTTAGCTGAGTTGCAAAAGCATGTTAAGCAAGATGATCAAAGTCCTAACTTTAAACCTAGTTTGGAAAGTGATGTGTTTGGAGAAATAGTGCTGGTCAAAGTAATTTCTACGTCTTGACATAAGCAAAAGAGGTTATTTATTAATATGTGAAATTTATTAGTGTGACTGTGAAAATTGTGTTATCATACTTCTCTGTTAGAAGTGCAGGAAGCTGTCTTTCTCTGGAGGTCATCTCTGGTCCCTCTCTGGGGCTTCGTTGTTCTGTACAGTCAACAAATACTTCAAGGCTTCCACTTACCCTAGGGAGGGTTTCTAGTGACCTACTATTCAAGGATTCAGAGGTGTCGGGGAAGCATGCAATGATTAATTGGAATGCTGATGTAATTTCTGGGTAACCATATCATTGTTATCTGAAGTTTTATGCATGTAAAATGTTCATTGATTGTCAATTAAAATCACTATGGTTCCAGAAAAAGAAATGGGAGCTGGTAGACATGGCAACCTAAACGGGACACTTTTAAATGGTCAGTCAATCAACCATCCGGATGCTGGAACAAGATGTTGGAGTGACCCGATCGAACTTTCTGATGGAGATATAATAACTCTTGGCACCACCTCAGATGTATATGTAAGACAATCTGCCTGTGCTTTGAGTTGTAGTCTGTCCTTCTTTCAGTGCAGCATCAGATATCTGGATTAATTGAACTTTAAACAAAGGTGGATTTTTTAATGCATCAAATTTTTACTCACATGTTTCACTGTAATGTGTTCTTTGGTGTTTTTTCTCCGGCAGGTTCATGTTACATCCAAATCTGGAAGCCACGAGCCATTTGGTGTAGGCATGGCATCAGATCCAATGTCTTTGCGTCAAGGAGGGAGGAAGCTGCCGATGGAAGATGTGTGCTATTACCAATGGCCTCTTCCTGGGGTTGATCAGGTTTTGGACTTATTATCTCTGTATTATAAGTAATGTGATTTTTTTCTTTTTTATTTTTTTAAGACTTTCAGAAAG
>CAODLS012128323.1:0-10493 GCA_948243855.1 Flueggea neowawraea
GCCAAAGGGAATAGAAAGGGAAAGCAGAATCATTCAAACTGTCATGAGACAGCTTTTATTTGCGCTGGATGGTCTTCACTCCACAGGAATTGTACATAGAGATATAAAGCCACAAAATATTATTTACTCTGAAGGTAACAACATGAGAGTTCTGGTTAAAAGCTTAGCTTCAAGTTTATCCAGACCAGGTATTTTAATTCTCCTGTAAAATTTGGTCAGGATCACGCACATTCAAAATCATCGACCTTGGAGCAGCAGCTGATTTGCGAGTGGGAATCAACTATATTCCCAAGGAATTCCTCTTGGATCCGAGGTACTTTCTTATCCAGCATGCCAAAATAATTCCATTACAAGCTGATTTCCATATGCATCATTCCGAGCAATGATCCACTTTCTTATGAGTTTATTCCATTGTGTGTAAAAAGTTTGATTTCTTGGCTCCTTTATGCAAAGAATGAATTGAAACCAAAATATTCTTCTGCAACTCATCATTTTGATGATTGATGAACCTATCAATCTTATTATTGTTCTGTTTCTGTCTGAAACATTCTACTTTGTCCATACTGAATACGTCATCATGGGATTAATTTCTTTTCTCCTTTTCCTTTCCACTTTGGGTCCTGTGGACTCAGACGAGGTAATCAAAGAAAAACCAATCAACAGAATATGCCAGCGCATTTAAGCATCATATTGTTGGTCTTCGATGCAACTCTAGCACGACCATAACAACCTGTTGAGGCTGAAGCCCATCTGTGGTTGCTATCAATTAGATTGCACTACAATGTTTAAAGAAGAAATTGACTGGTTAGAGAAAAAAACAAAAGTGGCACACAGCTGAATCATTTCTGAAATTTTGACTTAGTATATTTGTTAAATTCTTGTACTTATTGCCAGCTATGGGACATTTACTATCAGAATAGAATCCTGCTAAATTGGATATTACAAATTCACAATCCCTCTATGTTTGCTTCAGTGTTTGTTTCCTTGAGTATAGTTCATGTAGAATGCTTGATTCCATTTTCTTCCATATTTTTGCGTGGAATTAAAGCCTCTCCCATAATTTTCAGATATGCTGCACCGGAGCAATACATCATGAGCACACAAACACCATCTGCACCCTCTGCCCCTGTGGCAACTGCACTTTCGCCAGTGCTGTGGCAGGTAAAACTGTCATCCATGTTGTCATCTAATTTGATGGCTTGTCTTTTTTGTGTGAAAATTAATATGATTTTTCATGTTCTGGAACAGATGAATTTACCGGATAGATTTGATATCTACAGTGCTGGTCTTATCTTCCTACAAATGGTGAGTAACAGAATTTATGGTTCTATCATCCAAGGCACCATATAAAATTGAGTGTATAGACACCAACAAAAATATAATTGATAAAAAATAACGAATAGGAACATAAATTTCTTATGTTTACTACTCACTTCAGTCCACATGAACTTATAATTTTAAGTCTCTACTGTGGTATAAATTTAAGAAAATAGTAAAGAAAGAAAATAATCTTTAAGTATTTATAAACCCTTAGTATGTATTTGTGACTTGTAGTAACTTAAATACGGGAAAAATTTGCGATAAACCTGACATAGTGGTACATTTTCCCGCTTCAAAGGGCTGAATTTTTGTGGCTTCAGTCATGTCATATCCCTAATGCTGAAATTGTGTGAATCATAATTGACGCCTACTTTCAGTTTCTTTACTCTGTTTGGATTTATAATGTTGGAAGTTGTTTAATTTCAAGAAATTTTCTCAATCTTCCAGGCATTTCCGGGACTACGAACTGACAGTAGCCTCATACAGTTCAATCGTCAGTTAAGGAGGTGTGACTATGATTTGAATGCATGGAGGAAAAGTGTAGAGCCTCGTGCTGGCTCTGATCTGCGAAAGGGCTTTGAGTTGTTGGATTTGGATGGGGGAATAGGATGGGAGCTTCTAACATCTATGGTTCGATATAAAGCTCGACAAAGAATAAGTGCAAAAGCAGCTTTAGCATATCCATACTTTGATAGGGAAGGACTATTAGCTCTGTCCTTCATGCAGAACATGAGGCTGCAACTCTTCCGAGCGACACAACAGGACTATGGGGAAGCTGCCAAGTGGATTACTCACCTGATGGCAAAATCTGGAACAGAAAAGGAAGGCGGCTTCACCGAAGCTCAGCTTCAAGAACTAAGAGTATGTAAACATGTTATAACAATTGTATATTCCATAAGAACTATAAATTGAATAATTTCTTGATTGTTACTGTTTATTATTGTTCAGGAAAGGGAGGAACCTAAGAAGAAGGCAAGTGCACCGAGGAATGCGCTTGCGTCGGCACTTCGGCTTCAAAGAAAGATCATAAGGACATTGAATGAGAGTATGGATGAACTTAACAGACGCAGGAAGAGCATGTGGTGGAGCAGGTGGATTCCAAGAGAGGAATGAAAATTGTATGTACATACTTGACCTTTTTTCAGTTTATATGTAAATTATGTGTGTTCTCATTATTAAAGAAAAAATTACAATGTGATGGAATAGAAATGGTGTCTAAAGGTGAAAGAAAATAGATGGAATCATTCAAAAAGCGCAATTGAGACATATTATTTGTTGATTTGCAAGTGCAATCTCCTTGTTGAATGATAAACTTTATAGGAACTGGATCAAGTGAAACTGCTTATAATATAAAGCATTTCTTTTCAAGTCTTCACTTTTCTCGATATATTCCGGAATTTTTTGCTGACTGATAAATGATTCAAAAGGACGTTAAGGAGTCAGGAGTGCTTAGTGAAGGAGTGGGGTTATTTCAAAGAATTGAAAATTATGTCGACAACTTGTAGGTCTTCACTGCTGGCAAAGACCTCTAAATCAGACCTAGCCAGGCCATTTTTACTGATGTTCCTTAAAGCCAACACTTTGCATGCATATAGCAGTGCATCATTGTGGAAAGTTATAACGTAAATTCAATTAATTTACAAGTCTTACTTACCGAGTAATTATCCGGAAAATTTTCTGATATTTGATTAGTCTCACCAGTTTTAAAACTTCTCATATCGATAATGAGATCTTTAGTTAATGGAAAAGGAGTCCGTATCACTTCAGAATAGTTTTTTCATGATAAAGAAAGCACTTGGGAACTAATAAAGTATATTTGATTGTTTCGGTATTATTGTTTCACTCTGTTGTTCCCTCTCCTTGTACCTTTCATAAACATAATTATCTCTATCGAATATTGTCAGTTGTACTTTCTATCACCAAATTCTTTTACAGTTCTCTGATAGATTTGCAGCCTTCCAAAATTCTTGATGAGTTGTATTGCAAACTGCCATATCTTTAAATCTTAAAAGAATGAGATCCTACGTTAATTTTTTTCTTTTGAGGTTTTTTCTTGTCTCCTGCAAGTGTTGAGCTAAAGAGGCACAAGAAAGATTTTCTTCATGTGATAAAATATATATTTGCACTTCACAAGATCATTCACATTGTCACAAATCAGCATCTTTTAACTATAACTTCAGATAACATATTTGAAATCAGATTTAACGGATTAAACTTCAGAAAATTTATAATAATTATATGAAATTCTTGGCGTTGCAAATGATACTTTGGACGTCAACTTGAGGTTTGAGTTCTGCATTAATTGAATCAAATTTCGAACCGGACGAGACTGCCCTTTATGCCCTAACTTATATTATCACAAATCTAATTAACACTCACCGATCACTGTATTATTTGACTTAGAATTGGCTGGATTAAACACTGGACAGGTAAATATCGAGTCATATGCTAAAATCTACTAATCTATAATGGACAGCCATTACCTTGCTGGCTACTTAGTCAACTAAGCAAACACTGTGTCACATGTTAATAATATCAGTTCGTGCAGAATTGATCCAGTAATTGAGCTATAATAGACAGTCCTGGTTCCGATTAGCTTCCTGTTAATCAAAGCATGTCAAAACCCGATACGCAATTAACAACTGTATTAACAACCAAAAATAGTACAAACCCACCTAAACTTTCACATGGAGAATTCTTGTTCAAGCTAATATGAACGTTTATGGTGTTTAAGCTAGTTATATGTGCTTCAAAGTGTGAAGAAAGTACAACATTTCTCATAAAAGCAATTAATTGATTAATAAACTATAGTTTCAAAGTTCATGGAAGTAAGTTAACAAATAGTAATATTGATGTGGTTGAGTCTAGCACAGGCAATGGCATTGTAAATCACTAGGTTTTCACGTGCATCTCTGACCTTATTGTTGGTGAAAGGCCATCTTTTACAAAAGCCAACATCATAATAAGACTCGGCATGAGACACTTTGAAGCAGAACCTGTAACACTTTGATTACAGTGAATCAATATTTTTTCGCACATTATTAATATAATCATCATAATTTCCAATATATATAGTTGAACTCCCAAAGCGTTCGTAATTTGGTGTTTAACACTCCATTGCAGACGTTTTGTTTGCTTTTATTGATAAAACCAGCTATGTAAGACCATAGATCTTGAAATTGCTCCAGTTTGCACCTATGAAGGCAAAAAATGTTGTCCCGTGACCTTCGAGGTAATTACAGTATCGTTTCATTAATAATGTGCTTGATTATTTGTTCAAGAATGAAGTAAATTACGTGTCAATCACCGATAGACATTGTAGACTAATAGTAGTTGGAGTCGTCTCTAGTACAAAGAGATTGAAAATTTAATTTTCAATAGAGCCAATCTAAACAAATCTACATACTAATCGATCAAGAACCAAGAAATCGAAATGAAACATTACAACTATGTCCCAATTGGACTCCTGTTTCTTAAATATCAATCAATCAACCTAGCTAAGCAATCCTATGATCATAATTAAAAACCTTGTAACAAGTAAGATCAATCATGTGTCATGTTTATGTTGATCACTACATATAAACCACATATCCAGATCATATGGTAACACAACTAAGGTCCAATAATTCAAATCACAGAAAAAATCAAGCTTATCATATGTGTTACATATATATCTTATTCAAGCACTAAATATATATATCATCTTGATATCTTTAGTCGGCATATTAAATTATATGAAAGAGCCAAAAAATTACTGATGAGAACCAAAACCAACATATTGAAAGCCTAATTAAAGTTATTAGAATATAAACATACATATATATAAGATAATTATTGTTTAATTAGTTCAATAAGGGTTAATGGGTTTTCGTGTCATGCAGTGAAATGGGGAGGAACACAAGACCAAACGAGTGGGTACCTTGCATTTTGGTTAAGTATAATTTAATTAATCCTTTCAATTGTTTAATCAAATCAACCATTAATTTGGCCGGTTTTGAGCTCTTGATGGAATCTTGGTCATGGCTTTGAAACTTAACTTTCTTGACTCTCTCCTTTTCCATTCTCTTTTTATGGGAATTTAACATAGGAATTGGAGATTCTTTGGAAGATTTTAGACCTCTTTTTGATTTATTTGATTGTTGGCATTGCCTCTAAATCTTTATTGATTTAGATGCTCTTTCCAATACCGGAAATATTATTAATTACCATTACTAGTCCATGAATGAGACTACTCTGTCAAATTCTTGATCGATCAAAAAATTTTAGCAATATCCAGGTGTGGAATAATATTGGATTCAAGTTCCTAACAAATCTCAGGAGTTACAACCTTGGTGGGATCTTATTCTCGTATCCGGTCTGCTTCCTACAGTACATCGTAACATGATTTCAACTACTTCCAACTTCTCCATACCACAAAAAACCGATCTTATGTTCAAAATTCACTTCACTAATAAAAATCAAATTCAATTCCAAAAAATTTCAATATAATCTTGCTCCATCAAGCTCCATACTTGCATTGAACACCTCAAATACCATAACCATATTGATCACGAGTGTTTGCTGCGAAAGTGGTTCTTCTCTAATGTCCAAATTCAATTCTTTTTTTTTTATAAATTATAGTATCGATTTTTTATACATAAAATTTTTATCTTATGAGTTTAAGTAAATAATTCTTATATGGGTAGTTTCTTGCATAGACATGGACGTATAGCCAAACACCACATAAAGATTATCGATAAGTATGTAGTCCCACAACAACCGGACCCCTCTAAATTTTTGCACAAAAGAAAAAAATGTAAAGACTAATGTTTGGATAACCTAAAATGACAAAACATTATATTATCCATGGATTGTGACATCACATATTTGTGCCGTTGGTGTCCTTGTCCCTCACGCATACCCTATGGTTTTTTTTCTCTATTAATTAGGGTCAAAACTAAATAGAATTATCTAATTAAGATAAGCTTTTATATTAGCTTTAATTTTTATGATCATGCTAAATTTTGGTACTTAATGTGCTTTGTTATGTAGGACTCAACTCAACTCAACTTCTCCTACCGCCGCTCTACATGGATCCAACAAAATGTCATAACAAACACTTATGGTGTATTTTTTAAATTTAATTTTATTATTTACAAAATTATTACTTTTTATGTTTTTAAAACATAATTTGTTCAATTTATTAAATTCATTTCTTTTATTATTATATTAAAATATTAGAAACAAATGTTACACTTAAAATAATGCCACCAAAGTTATAGTGAAGTAATATATGTATTTATTTTCTTTTAATTAGAAATCTCAAATTTAAATTTTGATTTTTTTCATCGGCCTCACACATGAAAACATAACTATTTAATTTTGAGCTCTCTCACCTTTAGTGCCTCGAATTTAGAATTGTCCAGTCTATAGATATGACTGTCTTCCACCAAGCTTCTTAACTTAACATTTCAAGTTCAAATTTTAAATATACAGAAATTTAAAATTTGACAGAGAATTGTGAGGTGATTTAGTGAAAGAAAAACGAAATGATGATTCACGATCATGAACGTATAATCAACAAAACATAATCCAATAAATTGGAATTCATTGCAACACATCAACAAGCAAGTAATTGGTAAGATAATGAAAAATAATGATGACCGAAGAGAGTAAAATTTCTTTCTAGAGTGAAAGAAGACCTAGCCGCTCCTATTTTTCCCGAGCGCAGCAACCTTGTGCGCCACACAATCGCTGTCATCGCCGTCTTTGGCTATGGATGGCCAGAGACCTCTGGATCCCATGCTGGAATGGTACCTACAATCTGAGCAGTTTTCGCTAGGACAGAACGCAGCGGCGCATGCCACAGCTCCTTCTCCTTTGATGTCTTCCCCTAAACCTGTGAAATCTTATGCCCAGATTGTATGAATGGGTCAAACGGTGACGAATTCTGCAAACCCTATTCCACCATCCGCACATCCGATACCCGGGCTCTCGCATACGACACCTACTATCTCTGATAGTGGCGAATACATGTCAGTTCGCATTCTTCAGACGGCCTACGAACGTCGGCTGCAGCTATGTCACTCCTCCCTTATTGGCAAACTATCTCTAAATAAAGGTGATGCTCCATGGAAAGTCAGTGAACTGAAAGACAAACTTTCTCAGGTTTGGGGACTAAAAGCTATCTGGCGGTTAATTTCTCTTGGCAAAAGGTACTATCATATCCTTTTACCTTATTCTGATGTCAAGTTGGCAGTATGGAGTAGGGGGACTATCTCACTTAAGACCTGATTGCTTCGGTTGCAGTCGTGGGTAGTTGATTTCAATCCTTCTGAACTAAAATCCTCAACAACTCAAATTTGGGTTCGTCTTTACTCTTTGCCATTGGAGTATTGGGATAAAGAAATATTGCAAGAGATTGCTAAAGGAATAGGGCACTTAGTAAGAATTGATAAAGCTACTCTAGAATGGGACTTCGGGCATTATGCTAGAATGCTAGTGGATGTTGATTTGAGCAGTAAAGTTCCAAAAACCTTGCGAATAGAGTGGGAAGACAAAGCTTTTTGGATTGATTTAGTCTACCAGAATCTACCAGCCTTTTGTGTTACATGTTCTTCAATTGGCCATGCATCATACAACTATCACAAAAATAAAAAGCCATTGGCACCGCCGACTAAGTCTTCACACCTTCCAAAGCGTTCCCAGTCACGTGGGAGATCAAGACAACGAAAGGTTTGACGTCCAAAATCAAAGCCTCTTGCCACCCTCCCGGTTCAACAGGTTTTCCAGCGCATCACTAAGCACTTTGAACAGAAGGATGGGGTTGCAGACACTGCGAATCCGGATGGTGCAACACTAGCAGCTCAGTCTAGGAAAGCTGTCACTACTCCTATAGAGCCCATAAATATCTCAGAACCTGAATTGTGGGGGAGTGATCTCTTTAACAATATCATTACTGTTGTGTTATCCTCCCCCATTCATGCAGAACCCATAGACTTACTCCATAGTGTATATGCTCACCTCTAACCTTCGGCTGAAAAGCGTGTAGAAGAGGTGACAGGTAGAGGCTTATGGGCAGACCAATCTGAAGCTCACATCCATGATCAGGACTCAGAATCATTAGCCTCCGATCAATCGATCACAGAACATGCCACGCCAATCCAGGCCGGGAGAGATGTATAGGCTGAGGATGATTGGATTATAGTGAGGTGTTCCAAGAGGAAAGGTCCTGGGAAGTTGGAAACACACGGCAAATACAAACCCACCCTCACCAAGAGGGTTGTTCACCCCCCAAATAAATTGAATCTATGAAAGCCCTCTACAGGAACTGTAGAGGGATTGGTAACATTGATACATGCGTTATCTATTCAATATGTACAGAAATCATTGTCCTCAAATTGTTGCTATTGCAGAGCCTATGGTCACATGAGATGTTATTCCTACCAGATACTGGTAATCTTTGAATCTGCGTTTACTTGCTACTAATGGTGGAGAGTTGTCGAGCTTATGGTTGATTGTGTCCTTAGCATTATCTGATTATTCTATTATCTCTTATTCTAGTCAACAAATCTCTTTGTCTTTTACTTATGAATCTTAGGTGCAATGCTTGATGGTGGTTTATGGTTCAACTACTGTGTCGAGTCATAGAGAGTTATGGTCTTCTCTTCGACATCTGCATCCTCAGGTCCCTTGGTTTTTTATAGGGGATTTCAATGCTATTATGGGTGCTCATGAGCGGAGGGGATCTATACCTTCCAATCTTTCTTGCCGGGAGTTTCGCTCATGTATGAATGATTGTAATCTTTCCACTATTGAGGCTATTGGTAGTTTCCATACCTTGACCAATGGAATATTTGGCACTACCCGAATTGATTAATGTTTGAACAGAGCCTTGTGTTCTACTCTTTGCTATAGTTCTTTTCACAGCATCACTTGTATGACCATTGCTCGGCATCATTCGGATCATCATCCACTACTTTTATCTTATCACACATGCTCACTCTTGGGTCCTCAACCTTTTAAGTTTCTCTCCATGTGGGTTACTCACCCGCACTTCAAGGAGTTTGTTGCCTCCTCTTGGACGACTTACACTAGCTATGGTTCTCCTATGTAGCAACTCATGATGAAACTGAAGCATCTACGGGGGGCTTTACAGAATTGGAATGCTCATGTGTTTGGTGATTTAAATGTACTCATAAACAAGGAAGCCACACAATTATTGCATATTCAAACTCTTATCTCTGAACATGTCTTTAAGGAATACTTACACCACCAAGAGCTCATGGCACACCAAGCTTTAGAACTCAGTCTTCACCAATAGGAGCTTTTGCTCAAGGATCAGAACCGAGTTAAATGGTTAAAGTGTGGTGATCAAAATAATTCTTTCTTCCAAAGGGCAGCTACAACTAGAAAGGATCTTTCGGGTATTCGTTGTTAAGTGGTTGATGGAATTATTACGGATGATTCACAACGTATTGAGCAACATGTGATACAATTTTATTCTGAGCTATTTTCGGCCCCTGCACAGCAGCCGTCTAGAGACTTCTCTATGATTCAAGAAATTATCCCCTCTTTTGTCTATGATGTTGATAATGAGATGCTTCTTCGTATTCCCATGGATTTGGAGATTCATACAGCTGCAATGCAGATGGACCCGAATAGTGCTCCCAGACCAGATGGATTCTCGGGTAATTTTTTCACTCACTGTTGGGATATTGTTGGTCCTCTTGTTTGTGCTACAGTTAAAGAATTCTTTATTCACAGAAAGTTTGTTCAAGGCTTTAATTCTAGCAATATGATTTTAATTTCCAAAGAACAAAATGCTAGTGTTGTAGAGAAATTTAGGCCTATTGTCCTCAGTAACTTTGTGTACAAGTTAAGCACCAAAATTATTGCAGCTAGGCTTGGTCCAGTTGCTTGAAAAATTATTTCTCCTCAGCAATTCAGTTTTGTTCATGGTCGTCATATTGAGCATTGTATTGCAGCAGCCTCTGAAGGGGTTAATGTATTACATAAGAAAATTCGAGAAGGGCATATGGCATTAAAAATTGACATTCGTAAGGCGTTTGACTCCATGGATTGGCAATTCATCTTGCAGGTGCTCCTTAGTTTTGGTTTTTCCCCAATCTTTGTACAGTGGGTGCACTCTATTTTATTGTCGGCTCAGATCTTGATAGTTATTGGTGGCGCTG
>CAODLS012128415.1:0-10772 GCA_948243855.1 Flueggea neowawraea
CCCCCCCCCCCCCCCCCCCCCCCCCCCCCCCCCCCCCCCCCCCCCCCCCCCCCCCCCCCCCCCCACGAGAGAGAGAGTGAGGAGAAAGAAAATTGGAAAAAAGCATAAAATATTTTTACAAAAGAGAGTGAGGATGTGGTATTTGGGAATTACAGGTGCATATGTTGTGTAGTTTCTACAAAAGGGCATTGTTTGGTTCCTAATATTGTTTTGGATGAAAATTGTTTTATTATATTTCTCTAAAAGAGATGTGAATTTTTTTATCCTGTAAGATCTGTCAAATTTATGAAATTTATAATTTACATTTGTTATTTATTATTAATTTATTAAAACTAAACACCAGCAAAATATATCCTATTTTGTAAATATTTAATCCATCACTAATTAGTTAAATTCGATTGAGAGCCATAATATTTACAACAAAACCAGCAAGTTGGAAAATCTAATCTAATCTAATACCTAGTATTGAATTCCAACAACATAGTAGATCAAGAATCATTAAGGTAGATTGCCTAAATGATTTTAGATGATTTTTCTAAATTTTTGGTATTTTTTAATATTTAAACTATTTTTTATCAAATTATTCGTGCATTAACTTCAATTATAAACTTAATTGATTAGTATCACTATTATATTATATCATAATCATCATCATATAATAGATGTTATAAAAGAGAAAATCAAAAGTCATGAATTGATATTTTTCTTTTTAAACTTACATTTTACTTGGAAAAATAAATTTAATCGACAATTGAAATTAAATGTATCTTTATGTATAACAGACCACATACATCTTTAAAATGGATCAATTTTTTTGGTTTGTTTTGCATTTTTTAAGATTAATTTGGAATATATAAAGATTATATAATTAAACTTAACTCTCTAAATTACTAATTGGTTATTTAATAATCAATACATACTAATTCTTAAATTATTTACTAAAAGAACAATAGTTTTTCTCTTAAAAACCTTATCTTCTTAAAAAAAATACTAAAAATAAATATTACCATTAATATAGTTTTCACATTCTTTGTAATAAATTATCATAAAGATTAATTGAAAATTTTATTAAAACAATTTATTGTGCTTAATCAACCAATGATTAGTATACATTCAATTATTTGCACACATTGTCATCGTTTTATTTAAATTAATCTATTGCTTCATTAAATATAAGTAAATAAAATAAAATAAATAATATTACGATGCGCAAATCCTTCAACTAATAGTTACTATGTTTATACATATATCTAAAAGAGATAATAGAATAGTACAGTTTAGCTCGATGCAAATTTGGAAGCTTTTGATTGGTTCAAAGACTTAAAAATTAACATTGCAATAGATTTTTTTTAGTTTCCATGAAGGATCATATGTACTAATCTCCGTCGCGGTACAAAAGACAAAGGGTAAACCCCTATCAACAAAATTTGCTCCATTTACAAGAATTAAGTTCGAACATCTAACCACTTACTTAAAGAACGAGAGCCTTTACCACTTTAGCCATACTGTATTGGTAACATTGCAATAGATTTGAAGCAAGAATCTATTGGATTTGATATGAGCCGGCTCAATTAGGTTTATTTATACATAATTGATATTTAATACAATCATGGACATAAAAAGCCATGATAATTAACAGGCAATAATCAGGATATTTGTTTTTCATCAAGTAACACATATTTATCTTCATTAAAATGGACAAACAGTACAGGATGAATCATTGGATTCTTGATTATAGTAAGTAGTACCAACTTTTGGGGTACTAATTATAGAACAGCACACATGAGACATAAAACTATTTACTTTCTGAGTGACATAATCATCAAGTGTGATTATTCCTCG
Source organism: Flueggea neowawraea (assembly GCA_948243855.1). Lineage (NCBI taxonomy): Eukaryota > Viridiplantae > Streptophyta > Magnoliopsida > Malpighiales > Phyllanthaceae > Flueggea > Flueggea neowawraea. The sequence continues at coordinate 1,843 of CAODLS012128415.1, forward strand.
ACTCAAACTCTTCTTCCCAATAATTTTTCGTACCTATCTTTTTCAACCTTCAGTACATTCCTTGGTGGCAGTAACGAATTGCCATTTTCACGCCCCCCACATACAATAAAGCACCACATTGTCACGCTTTAATCATGACAGCCACCTCCACCCACTTTTCTTCCCACCACCCTCCCTCTTTTCCATCATTTCCTCTCCCATCCCTCCGCCGTGCCCTTCCCAATCATTCTCAATTATTTGAAGTTTATAGTAATATTGGCCTAGTTTATAGCAGTGGACTTTTTTTATATAGAAAATATTAGTAGAAATCTCACGTTTCTTAAATCAGCTCTGAAAATTTCAATCAATTCGAAGACCATATTCGAACAATCACATAACGAATAACCACTCACAAATCTAAAATAGCTGCCACTTATTTTGAGAAGTAGATTTTATTGAATATTCAAAGTGTATTATATTTTCTTTAGCTTTTCTTTACAAAGTCATTTTTGTTTTGCGCTGATCAAGCATCAAATGCTTTAAATCTGAAAATAATTTCAGTACTAATAAGTTACAGTCACATTGTTCTTTAGTTTTTGTTTATTGTAAAATACAATTAAAAATATTTGTGAAGACCCACAAACTCAAAATTTGAAATCCTTAAATTACTATGAATGATTAATCTAAGATGAGTGGAGAAAGAGATGAACACTTCTCTAGAAGTAGTTATAGATGACTGCTTCGAGAGACAACCCAACTCAAAGATAACAAATTTATGTCAGTTCAAATTAAAGAAAGGCAAGGTGAAACTTAAAAAAAGGAAGAGCTAAAAGAAGAGCACTGACGCAAAAAAGTGAAAGAAAATTAGCATGCGAGAGAGTCGTTCACGAGTCTTGACCTCCTCCTTCATCATCGACGCCGTATCTTGCATGTGAAAGCTCCTTTATCCACTCATACGTTCGATGACGTGACATTGCTAGCTTTCCTCCTTCTCCGCGCTCCTTTTCCACCACTTTTTGCTTTACCTTCTTCTTCATCATCACCATTCTCTCATACCCGGACACTTTTCGTTCAATTCTGTCTTTACTGCCTTTAATGGCCGTAATGTTCATCGGGACTGGCTTCACTGCACTAATTGAGCAACTACACCCACTTAACAACCTCTGTTTCCTCTGTGTCTTCTTACCCTGATTTGTTTTACTCATCTTGGTACTGGAATTGCTGTTACTACTACTGCTACTAAAACTGCTGTTTCTACTCACAGAGCTTCGTGCTTTAAGATCCTGTAACTCAATTTCAGGCGTTCTGACCGGACCTAGTCTGAAAAAATCCCATACCGATGATTTTCGGGTTATGTTGCTTCCCATTTGGAGACTGGAGAGCCTAATTTGAGGCTTGGGACTTGGGTAGGCGTGGAATAATTGGGTTTGAATTAAGTTTTTTGGCTTGTTGTTAATGACTCTTCTTGTAGTAACTGGAGTGGTGGTGTTGCTGCTGGTTGTCGAGTACTGTGTACTGCTTCTGCTACTGCTACTCCTACTGCTGAAACTAGTGAACCCGCCATGGTCAAGTGACTCTGACCTTGACAAACACGTAATGTTTCCGTTAAAGAATTCATCTTTCGATTTGTTGGCGATCAGGGGAGTTTCTGAACTGACTGAGACACGTAGTGGAAGAATTTGACCTTGATAGAAAATGTCATCAGCGACGCACATTTCTGGTGATTTAGTACCGAATGAGCCTCTCCATGGACCAAAATCGAACTCTTCTTGACCCGTTTCTGTTTCTTCTTCTTTAATTATTGCCTCGTCGTTGTTGTCATCATCTTCTTGCACCAAATTCATTGGCAAATCACAGAGTGACAATGCTTCTTCTTCTTCTTCTTCTTCTTCTTCAGAATGTTCCCATTTCTCTTCACAACAACCTGTCGCCATTTCTAGAAGCAAAGTATAGATACAAAACTAAGTTTTATATACAAAAGTGGGATATGTTTAAAAAGAATGTGACAAAGATACAGAAATTTGAATAGATGATCAGATGGGAAGGGGGGCAGAGAGAGGCAGGGACAAGTGGAATACAAAATGAGTTTTGGATCTTAGTTCAAGATTTTTAGGATTGTGGGGCCCCGGATCACGTGCACTTTTGGACGGTGTAATCCAACTCTTATTAATTAGTGCGTTAATCATGATCGTTGGATATGATTACTTTATCCAACAAATTAGTCGCTAAAGACAAACTCATTATTAATTTGGAGAACATCAAATCACCCCCTAAATTACAAATATTGTAATCTCGCAGTCCTTATTTTGAGGGAGGAACTTTTCAATCCCTTAAATATTTCCAAATTCCAACTGGTCCTTTATAATTATAGGATATCCCTTAAATCCAGAGAGTGAGACACATGCTTATCTATGTGCCACACAAAAATCTATATTTCCACTGGGGATTATTGACTTTTCCAACTTCATCGCTAACACCCATTGATCTTAAATCACCAATAACGTCACCCCTTAACAAAATTATATCTTCATATGAACCTCTATCGTATCATTCTCATACTTTCTTTTATAAATTTTGCTCGTATCACTATTTTAAGAAATCTTTGCTTTTAGTTGCATCATGCATGGCAATGATGACGATAATTTTGATAGGTTATTTTGTTAAGCAATATATGATTGTAGTTGTAATTTATGCGTTTATGTCAAAGCACTTTTTTTTTATTGTATGATTAATAACAAATGGGAGATGGGAGTGTAGAAGTGATAACAATAACATCAACAAAGAGGTGAATCTTAAGGGAGATAGGATTACAAATAGAAAGAACAAATAATTCCAGATTCTACAATGTAGAGATGTAAAATAAGTATAGTATTCTTCAAAAAGTTAACAAAACATAGTTAACATGGACCAATTCAGATAATTAGCACATGTTTAGGAAAACTGAAGACTATTTTTCTAACTGAGGTACTTATTTGTTATTAGTCTGTGTTTTTGGGGACTGTTTCAAAGTTTTCCTTCCGTAAATTCATGGGATGGAAAAAGCCGAACTAGATTCTGCAAGCACTTACCAACCAATTACTAGCCTTTCATGACTACTTTACAACCTTACTAATTAATTTCTCATCTACTTAATCAACAATCAATCATACTCATGCATGTAACTTCAAGCACTCCAAAGCATCAATATCTCCACCATATTCCTGCATTACTTCATATGACTCTTCTACTTATCTGGTGCTGCCATAAGATTTAGGTTAATTAAATCAAGATAATTGATGTTTCAACTTACTATTTGAGTTTATTAATAATTACAACAAAATATTTCAAATTTATAGTTCAAGATGGATTATAGATTCTAATTTTATTTCGTGTATTGATAAATTTAATAAATGCCACAGTGAAAAAGTAAAAAGATTAATACGTGTTTCCAAAACTTTAAAATGCTTCAACAATATGGCCATATGCGTATTTTACAAACAAATACGTATTAATTAAATTAAAACAATAAACGGACAAAATGTGAGACTTAAGATTGACATAGTATCAATTAATTATTAGTTCATGGGATGAAGATTTGTAAATATTTCATTATAAGGAAATGAGAAGTTAATTAAATTAGTTTAACAACCCTCATGTCACAACATGAAGAGTAATATTAAAGTAGATGCAAGTCCCCAATGTGGCTGGCAGTAAGAATAAAACTCATATGGATTATGATCTGTATATTGTTGATGATGCTCAAATACCATATAATTAATTTTTCTTTTTGACTCAGATATAATTAAATTTCTTAAATTTCTCCAATGAGATGAACAAGAAGATAATCGTCATTAGGTCTCCAACCTGCCACACATGGTCTTCGCGAAGTACCCAAATGTTCTGCATCTTCCTTTTTCCTGCCAACCATTCTGTTCCTGGATTAGTTTATAAAAAAATGTTTCAATTTAAAAATAAAACTCTTTAAGAAAATACTATCCTTTATATGAGATCTTTTTCTTGGTTTCTGATTGAAAATTGTCAACGTGCTTTAATGGTTTGATCTATTCAATGCTGAAAGTTTAAAACTTCTGATGAAACTTGAAATGTTAAATAATAGGTTGCCATCCCTCTGTACTCTCTTCCATATTTCTCAAACATTTCGCCCAGAAGGAACATTATTTTTGTGTCTTGACATACAAAATATCAATGTGCTACTAGAGCATATATTTACTCCATGCCCTATTCATGTTCTTTTTGCTGTGAGTTTTCAATTTCCTTGACTGAACATGAAATAAGAATTCAGAACTAAAGTTGGCATGGAAAATATGATGTTGAAGACCCAAAATTATTGAAATGATGATTGAAAGCTGAAGCGAGCGAATGGAGAAAGAAATTGTTGTGATTGCAACCGAAAATCTCTTAGTTGTAGGGCTTGACGATCAGTCTCTAATTATTGGTGTGGATTCAACTTTGTTCTTTTTTTTTTTCCATCTTAAGATGATCTTTTCAATCCGTTTGGGTAATATTGTAACTATAAATTGTTTTTCACTTTAATGAGACAAGTCATTCATGCTCAGATTGAAGAACTCAATAAAAATAAAATCTTTTTTAACAAATTATAATAAAATATAAAATTGTAATATGCTCAATATTGGAGCAATTTAAGGTCTCAAATTCGAATTTCAGAACTTAAAATTCTTCTAAGCGAGCGCTTAAACCTCTAAGAGTGAATGAGAATGATTCTAATATTGTGGTTAAGTATACTTTAAAAAAATCTCCGGTATCAAGTCGGTCTAATTAAGATGACCAAGGAAGTGGGGAAACAGATGCTAGTCATATGTTGAGTGAGTGGGTAGATTTGGTCTCTTCTTCTTTTTTTAAAAAAAGTTAACGTTCTTAATTAATTGATAATTTTACCATACTTGAGTAGTTAAACCGAGTTGAACAACACTTAAGAGAAAGTAGGATCTTCTATAGAGAGAGAATACACTGTAAGAACTGATGTCCGGTGTTAACATATTGCAATTACAAACAAGATTGACTGTGGAAGAGCTTCATGATAGCGAACGTCTAGACAAAACTTGGAAGTTAGATCTATCTGAGAAGCTTGAAACTAATAAAAGAAAATTTTTACCTATATTTAATATATGACTTCGTTTTTACACCAAACCAATAAAAAAATTATATTTTCATTGAAATATGATCCCAGGATAAATCTAATTATCTGCCTGTGAAGTGAAACCCCAGCAAAAATTTTCCACTAATAAAGATGAAAATCGCATCGTCAAAGTTGGCAACAAACTAGAACATTATTGGTGTGGGGGCACATAGACAATAGTCATAATACAATAAATTTCACGGTCTTGGTACTGGAAGACACTTTGAAATATTGCGTTCACTCAAGTCAACTAATTTCTTCTTTTTTTTTGAGTCATACCCTCCAAAAGGCTTCCAGCAACACATTTCTTCAGCTTTATTCTAATTGCTTCTTTCTAATTAAAAAACAAAAAGTTAATTAAAATGCATTTTTTTGGGCTCTCTCTAGTCCATTATCATGAAAACAGACGAAGTTGTCACGTACTGATATGTCATGCTTCTTTTATCATTTAAGAGTTAAAGTTAAGGGTAAGTTATAAAAATCTTATTTTGTCAAATTATCAATTGATATGTCTTTTTGAAGAGCAAAACTGTGAAGATCGATTTGATGGCATAATCCCCACGAACAATAATAGAGTATCGATTTGATGGCTTGTTAGTTGACTCAAATTTAATTATCCAACTAACAAAGTATCGGTTTGATGGTTAGTAATTGAGTATGAATGCATTTTATTTATTAAATGAAAAAGTCCAAATATTAGAAAAAATACATGTTAAAAGTGAAGAAATAATTAATATTTAAATTCTAGAATTATTAATCCAATTTCGTAGAGTTTAAAACTTAGTGGCCAGATACTTTCCAAAAAGGAAATTAGTGGCCAAACCCTTATTAGAAATATTTTTTCTGTCCCATATTACCTAATCGCATGATGAGTAGAGAATTAAGGAATAAAATAGAGATGATCACAACATGAAGATACTGAACGATTTGTTGAATGATAAAACCACTCGTGGCGGCATTAAAATTTTGTTAGAAGTTATCATGTGCACATTTACTTTAAACATTAAGGAAATGGTACGATGTCGGATTCTTCAACTGTGAATTATCTGTGTTTAACTATTTTTGTACTGCTGTCTTCGATTATATGAATGTTAAGTGTGGAAGGTTTAAAGCTGTGTAATAATTGAGAGGATCACACAATAATCAATAATGTGCCTGTCAATTTATTTTTTCTTTTTTTCTTTGGCAGAATGTGCTTTGTCAATTTCGTTCCAGAGAAGCAAGACTTGAAGAGATTTGGGTCCTGCAACTGTTTCGGATAACATCTGACTTAATACATAATCAATTGCAAGTTCCCAGATTAATGCAACTCATTATTAATCATCAAATCATTATTTTCTTTGGACATTTTACGTTCATAATCAAAAATCAACAATGAGTCGTGTTTAAAAAACATTTCATTACAGCGATTGAAAAAACCCTTGCAGTCAAAACTCATAGTGCTGCACTCTCTTGAGTGCTAGAGAATGCCGCAGGTAGAAGGTCCCTTTTTTCTTAATATTTTGTCTTAGTTTCGTCAATAAAATTTTCTATTTAATTAGATCCGAATAGATAATTTCCTCCCTATTGTCATCGCTATCACTTGCACTATTGCCTTTTTTTCATTTACGACGTGTTGGCGCTAAATCTACCAACATCTTCTGCCATTCGTTGCTTTCCCGTATCGTCACCATTACCACCTGCTTTGTGTGCGAGGTTATGCTGCTGTTGGGTTGGTGTTTTTAATATTCATTATGCCTTAGATTTTTTTTTTGTGTGTTAGTTTGTCTTATCGGAAATTTTATGTTTCGTTATGAGTCGGTTTGGTTATCTTTGCACTGTTGCATTTTAAAAACTTTTAAAAATTATAGTTTATGTCTCTGTTCCACTAATACATTTGCAGTTTGAATAATTGCGATTTATGAATTAGTTTAATTTGATTAGGCAATTCGATTCTATATTAGTTTTTTTAATTAGAGGATGCATTTTGACCATTGGTGATTAATGAATTTCTACAATAAAAAAACTCGTATTTAGTTACGAAACTTACAATTAATTATTTAAATGATTCGGGACTACTAAACTAAAATATTTTTGAAGTTCAAAGTGTAGCCGGTCGCTAGTTCACATGGACAAGCAAAGGCTAGTCTGTTGCCAATTTGGATCCTGTTTCGGAGTCTTCGATCTTATCAAATAACACGATTTGAGCATTCCCGCATTAACGCCTCTTACTATTCTAGCTAGACTTAATAACATTAAATCGTACTAATTATAGTCTTTTTGTATTTGTGACTCGACCTTTTAAAAATAACTCTTAGTAGTACGACTTATGTATTTTTTTGCATTTGTGACACCAAAACAATTTTTTGTCCAAAAAACATGTTTTGTTGACGTGACACTGATGACGTACTGATGTGGCCCGTCAATGCCATGTGACAGTCGTCCACGTGGATAGAAAAAAGAAAATGTCTCGTAATCGATGTGGAATTACTGGTCATAATATGAGGGCATTTTCTTTTTTTTGTCCACATCAACTACAATATTTTATCTTTTTTTTTTTTCATGTGGACGACTGTCATAGCATGCTGTTAGTGCCACATCAACAAAACATATTGTTTTTGGACGAAATTTTTTTTCATGCCAAAAATGCAAAAAAAATATAGGTCATATTACTAGGAGTTATTTTTGAAAGGTCGAGCCACAATTATAAAAATGAATATAGTTTGTATTATTTAATGTCATTAAACCTTCTAGCTAACATGAATTTGTTTTCTCTTATAATATAATTTAAATCAAGCTAGTCTTAACAAGAATCCTCATTCCTCAAGATTGATATGGTAGTCAGAGAAGTTTGTTTTGGAGTGCCAACAACATGCTTAACAAGGACTGGCAAGTGGAACTACTTCATGTTTATGGAGAAATAAATAGTTGTGTTCATTGAATTGCTAGAGAACGGCTTAACAATAACAACTTGCCTCTTGATAGTTCTACCAGTGCTTGTATTCCTCCTCTAACTAGACTGTTTACTTGGACAAACTTGGATTTCTCCTGTATTGACCAATAAAATTCATTCTAATATACTTTTGGGTTAAATCCTATGCCGTTTCTGTGAACTATTGAAATCTGTTTTCCGATCTTTTAAGTTTCAAAAATCTCCTCTCCGCTCCAAAATTTTTCCAAAACATTCAGCCGTTAGTCCAAAGTTAAATATTCTATTAATTTTGATGATGTGGCATCAAAATTGAAATAAAATGAATTTTATTGACCAATATACCCTTTTCCCTATAAACCCACCATTCAATTCTCAAAAACCAAAACAAAACCATTTAAAAACCAATAAAAATCTCCACTCTAAAAAAATAAAATCAGCAACCATTTAAATTTGGTTTTTTACAGATTTTTAATATAGCTTCTCAACTCCAAATTATAAATTTTAAGACATTATTAATTTGTATTTCATTTACCCCTTCCTCCTATGAACCACCAACCAATTCTCATAAAACAAAAAAAAAACACTTTTAAAACCAAAAAAAATAAACACTCTAAACCAAAAAAATCCACAACCATTTAAATTTGCTTTTTTAGAAAAAAATTAATATTGCTTCTGAACTCCAAAACATAATTTTGACACATTATAAATTGTATTTTGTTCTTATAAATATTATAAGAAAATCTTGTATATTCAATGAAAGATATATTTTTTTAAGAAATTAATCTTCTTTAACCATAATTTTAGTTACAAATTAATTAGTTTTAATTAAAATGTGGAATTTTTTAATAAGAGATTTTTATAAATTCAATGAAAGAAATATTTTATTTAAAAAAATTAATATTT